>CANSZD010002889.1:0-140324 GCA_947648045.1 Beta corolliflora
GGGACCTCGGCTTCCTCGACTAACATCCCAAAGGCTTTTATGGCCCAACCCTTGGGACGTTTCAACAACTTGAGCCAATCCTTCCTTGGCATCATCAAAAGCCCGGGCCGCCTCCCTTTCCGACGGGCGAGCTTCGCCCTTAGGAGAATGTTCTCCTCTTCTCGCTTGACGGCGCAAGGGAGAGCAACATCTCTCTCACCCTTCGCATCGCAGAGACAAGATTAATAATCATCTTCGACGATCCAAATTCTCCTTATACAAGATCGTTGATGGTAACAAGATAATTCTTGTTTTCTTATTCAAGGAGGGCCGATCTTTCTCCGGCCTCCCAGAGATTGACGATGAAGGGTGTTGGCCATCTCAATGTCATGGATGGCCTTGTCGCTGCCGTTGTAGCCAGTGGACGAGCTTCTTATTCTCTTTTCTCGGCTCTGCGGCCCAATCTTCGCAAAGCATGCTTTGCGAGTAAAAAGTTGGGGCAATGAAAGCAAAACAAATCATTAGACGAGTTTCAAAAAGAAATAAATATACACAATTACTAAACAAAAGCGGCAATAAGTTATACCTCGGCGACGGTTGAGACATGTAGCCCACATGCCCTAAGTCGATGCTCCCCTTAATCCTTTGATATAGGATTCAGGGTAACACTTGAAGAGTTCTCGCTTAGCCGTTCCTTTTTTTGCCTTTGACATTTTGGCAAAAGCGGAGAAGACTCCTCGTCCGAGTCTAAGGTGGGAGCAGTGAAGGTAGAGCTGGGCCTTTGCCCATATACGAAAGAGGGGGAGAGTCGGTTATCCGGATGGGAAAGACGATGGCTTGCCTATTGGACGGACTCATAGCCCGTCCGCCGACCCGCACCGTCCTAACTCAATTGGAGTAAAACGACTCACTGCACGACATGGATGCGGGCCCTTACAGCCAGGGCATCACGGGAGACCGCCTTCGCTACCGAGCCGCTGAAGCCCGAATAGTTCTCGACAGCCGTCTCCCGCCCCTAAGACCACCAAAGCCAAGGCTGACTCTGGTCCGACTTCGCCGAGTCTAGTGTGACTTTGGCCGAGTCGGAAGGCAAAGCGTTCAACCGACCCAGCGAGGACAGGATTTTCTCCCACTCCCCCCACTAGGAGCAGCAGTAGAAGGCCCCTCCTTAAGAGCTTTGTCTTTAGGGTGAAGCATGGTCTTTTCTTCCACTCCCCCACTCGGAGTAGCCTTCTCTGTCTTCTTTCTTACAAAGCCCTTAGGCTTTTTGGCTTCGAGGTTGATCCGTGGTCGCTTGCGGTGCCTCTTCTTGGACGAAGATGACTTCCCCAGAGGGAGTTTGTTGGTAGGAGCATTTTTCTCGCGAGAAACAATCAAGTTAAAATGACAGACGTCCACGTATCAAAATCTAAATCAAAGTGCAAGGCTTCGGATCGAAAATCACCCAAAGAAGGAGGGCGCCTTAAAATGAACACCTCCTCTCCTAAGGGAATCTCGTCCGAGCAAAATTCTGAATACAGACGAAAGTGAGGCAAAGAAGGAAGTCGTCCCAAAATTGGACAGGCTAACATGTCCCCATCCAAGGATAGGAAATCAACTTTTCATCCAGTGTTAGAACTCAAAACCTCTCAGACGGGTATGGTCCCAAGAAGGTAGCCGTCCTAGCATGGACGCTCTCCTTTCTCGTGCTATCCTCGTCCAGGGATAAGTACTATAACTTGGACGAGCCTAAATGGTACTCGTCCAAAGACTATAAAACCTCCCAGACGAGTATGGTCCCAAGAATGAAGCCGTCCTAGCATGGACGCTCTCCTTTCTCGGGCTATCCTCGTCCAGGGATAGGTACTATTACCTGGACGAGTCCAAATGGTACTCGTCCAAAGACTGCAAAACCCCTCAGACGAGCATGGCCCCAAGAGGGTGACCGTCCTAGTATGGACGCTCTCCTTCTTCGGGCTATCTTCGTCCAGAGAAAGTTACGATTACTTGGACGAGTCCGAATGATACTCGTCCAACGACTATAAAAATCTCAGACGAGAATTTCCCAAAGGTGAACGTCCATGCTTGGACGTTTTCCTTCTTTGGGTAATTCTCGTCCAAAGTTTGGATGCCAATTCCGGACGAGCCAGAATGATCCTCGTTTAAAGAAAAAAAAAAAATATATATATATATATATATATATAATTTACCAGTGTCTGAGCCCTCTTTTCGGCACTACTTTTGGCATATTCCTTCCAAAGATTGTCTGTGAATTTAGACATGCTTATGTCTCCCGTCCAAGAAGCCTTGAGACGCGTTCTGGCCGAGTCTGCAGCAAAGAGACGAAAAATTGGTTAGTCTAATGAGTTATGGACGAAGAGTTTTACTTGGGATTTGAATGGATACCTTTATCATCGGCTAACCGCAAGCCGGCGGCAACCAAGAAGTCGTCATTATAAAACATTTCCTTAAAGGGTATCCGATTAGGCGCCCTTTAAAGGATTTCCCGACCGGCCCGGAGTACTTCTTTATTCTAAAGTACTTCACTACCTCCTCGTCATACTTATCCTCCAGCTCCAGCCAAGATTGCTTTCGTCCAGTATTTGTGACGGCTCGGTTATAGAAACGATAGCTCTCCGTGGCCGAGTCATTGGCCGCCCTTAGATATATAAAATCGGCCTTCCATTCATGCATCTTTGACGGTTTGCCCCAGGCTGTTAGAAAGCCGGGACGGTTGCGAGATGCTCGAGCCATGTTCCATCCACGGCGCACTAGGAATTTTGGCCGCGTAATGAATGTGGGTAAAGGCTTGAAGAGAGAGAGCCGGAGCCGCGCAACTTCGGGAGACGGCTATGAACGTCAAGACGTTGTGCCGGGACGTTGGGAGCCAGCTTGGTTGTGGCCGATGTTGTAATAACGAAGCACTTGCTCTATAAATTCATGGAGGGGGAATCTTAACCCCGCGTCCAGAGCCAGCTTGTAGACAGTAAAATGATTTTTGGGAGTGCTCAAAATAGTGGCCTCCTAATTAAGGATGACGAAGGAAAAGCCCGGCATGGGCATGAAGTTGGATAAATAGTTAGGGTCCGGCCCTATTTTCTCTAGCCATTTGCGATTGGCTAAAATATTTGCGGGGTCAGAGAGAGGACCTAATCGTTTTCTAATCTCGGACGAAGTAGTGGAGGCTTCGTCGACTCATCCGGGCCCCTGGCATCCCTCGCTGTTATCGTCTTCACCAGTTTCCTCCATCTCGGTCCCGGCCGTAAGGACCGGCTTCGGGTTTATTTGGGACTCCTCAAAGCCGCGGCTAGGGGAAAGGGGGCCGCCTAAAGGTCCAAGACTTCTGGACCTCCCTCGTCTCATCTGGAACTCGTCCAGTAGATTCCTCCATATCTCGAACCTGTTTGACGGGATTATTACTCTTCGTCTTAGGACGGCCGTTTGCTTGACGCTCGCGATTACCCCGCAGTAAAGACCGGGTCGTCGACTTTCTCGGTCAAAACTATGAAAAAATATGTACTCGGTCAGAAGAGGTCCAACTCTAGAATGTGCCGAAGAAGAAGTATCGGTTCTAGGGTCGAGACAAGCTCTTGGTCGGCTAGGATTGTTTGACGAAGAAGATTCCATTTTATTGTTTTTCTAAGAAAGAATAAAGAATAAAGAAGAAAGAAATGAACAATGAAACGATACCTGCTAAGAACGTCTAGACGATTAGGTGAAGAATGCTGAAGCTAGACGATCTCCCTCTCTCTAGAAAATTTGCAGAGCTTCTCTCTCTAGAAAAATTCGTTCAAGGTGTGAAATGATCAAATGTTTTCACACCAAGTTTATTTATAGAGGAGTAAGAAACCTGTGGAGCCGGTCAAGAATGACCGAAGAAAGGGTCCAACGGTCGGTTATGACCGGTAAAACCCAGAAAAGGCGCGTCCTTTCATTCATTTCAAATAAGGCTATCTTGGGTTAAAAAGTCTTAACCGTCAGATGGGCCTAATGAAGCTACCTTGGGTAAAAGGGCCTTAACCGTCAGATGGGCCAACAGTGAAAACCCTTTTAGGGGCAAATGTTGTAGCCTGAAATCTACGGTTCCTCTGATGACACTTGGGCTCATCTGAGCCGTACACGTGTCCTCCCCTGATAAATGGAGGAAAAAAGATCTACCCTTTGGGCTAGGCTCAGATTGTTTAAAAGGCTGCTTTTCTGGCCCAAAAGGAAGTCAGAGGCCAGCCCTGTGAGGTGGCTGCATGAGAGTGGTTGGTAAACCCTCCCAAATCATGGCCTGCCACGTGTCATGATCTGATTCGTTAGCCAATCAGAAGCCACTATTCTAGGTCAGATTTTAAGGTTAGCTGTCATCTTGCTATCACTATAATTACCCCTGAAATCAGGAGAAAGATCATTCAATGCAAACAGTGCAAAGTTACTCTGTAAAACTACTCTCTCACTTTCTCTCTCTATCTCTACTTTCTCTTACAACTCCTGATATCTGACTTAAGCATCGGAGGGGGAACCACCACCCAAACCTCCAGGGTGGGTCCCTTTTTGCAGGTTCGAGAGTGAAGCTCAGGCTTGGACTAAGTTGATTCAGACATTCGTTGCACATGTCTCCAAGGAAGAACACTTAAGGGATACTAGTTTACTTGCTCGACAAGAAAGCACCATCTACAGCTTACTTGTTGGACAAGCGGACAAAACACTACCTTACCGAAGTTTGAATGTGATCAAGATGATGCCGCGACTTTGAGTTTATTTGTTCTTATTGTGTTACTTGCTTGTTATTTAGGTACAATAATATAATTGATGTTTATTTTGGATTTTAGTACTTAGTACAACTTCATTTGTAGTACATTCTCCAAATTTATATTTATATATGAATTAATTTGACTTGTATACGACGCGCTTGTGGGATTTGTGCCAACTATAGTAGGTTAGATATAATAAAATATTATATATATACAAATATAATATATAACATTAACTGATGCGGTTTACTTAGAGAACTGCATCAATTAATGTTCCAATGCATACAAAGATGTTGGCGGTAAAACACAAACTGATGCGGTTTCAAGGGAAAACCGCAGCGGTTTTTCCTATTAACCGCTGCGGTTTTCCCTGGAAACCGCATCAGTTTGTGCTTAACTGCATTAACCGCATCAGTTTTTTTATGGATACTGCTGCGCCTCCAACCGTTGTGGCCCAAAACCGCAGCGGTAAGCCCGGTTTTGACCGCAGCGGTTGGACTTTATTCCACTTGTGCAAATAATCATCACTATTTACCCGAATACAATGACCATTAAAAAAATTATTGAACCCAAAAGCTTATATAATTACTCATATATATCATAACTCATAACTAGAAAATTATAACTTTTAACCCAAAGCCATGACCATTAGCCTGAAAATTATAAGT
The DNA here is from genome assembly GCA_947648045.1 of Beta corolliflora. Lineage (NCBI taxonomy): Eukaryota > Viridiplantae > Streptophyta > Magnoliopsida > Caryophyllales > Amaranthaceae > Beta > Beta corolliflora. The sequence goes on from CANSZD010002889.1 coordinate 5,366, forward strand.
ATTTATATAAATACCATAACTATTAATTTAAAGTTTTAACTTTCAACAAGAAAAATATAGCTAAAACTAGAAAATCATAACCTTCCAACAAGAACTATTGTTATATATCAACCTAAAAATTATAATTATTGACCTATATGCCATAACTATTAATCGAAAATCATACCTTGGGACAATGTTTAGGAGCCTTTTCCCATAAATTGTGTCTTGTTTTCAAGTTACTAATCCAACATGAAACATCATGTACATTATGAATGTTTATCCCTAAATATGCTAAGTTGTCAAAAAATAATTTTTGTTATTGAATAATAAGATAAGGGAAGGTGATTATCAAAGATATGGAGAAGTGGAGCGAAATTCGGCCCACTATCAACTCCACAAGAGAGACACGTGCTGGAAGTTGGGGAGCGTGCCAGACTCCCTATTTTGGTGCGCTGAGCAACGACAAGCATTCACGTAGAAGTGCCAAGTATCAATACCAGCTTAATATTGTAATCTAGAATTATTGTCACTCAGCTACTAATTCACTTATACTCTCCATTTACTCTTCTCTCTCTCATTGCCTTTATAGTTCTAACTCGAGGTCACTTGTAAGCCTTCATTACAAAGAAACTCATTCATATAGTGCATTGGTGGTAACATAAGCCACCAGCTGTTTTTCCCCTAGATTCGGGTTTCCACGTCACTAATTGTTTGCCTCTCTATTATCTTTTATTTGCTTTCGTTTAATTTGATCTTACAACTTTATTTAATTTAGCTATTGTAGAAATCTTGTTGTTGGTTCCCAAACCTTTAAGTACCTTATCCGAAAAAAGACATAAATAATTTGGCCACCATGGAGCCCTATGAAAGATTCCAATAATCACGATTACATTTTTCTCGTTACCTTTCCTTTTTCTCTCTTTGTGTTTACAATGGCAGGTAACTGGGTAACAACCCAAGAAGTAATAGACGAGCTCAACCGAGTTAAGGATGCCATGGTTGAATTGCTACAGAGTTACATCGCATCCTGCATGGAGAATCAAAGCATGAAGACGGCGGCCCAACAATAAAAACAACCTCGTCATCCCACATCCATAACATCTCCAAAATGCCGAAGTTGTGAGGCAAAGCGTTCGACACAACCATTGACGTTAACATCCCATTCCATAATGAAGATAAAGGAGAAGACGCCGACGCCAGCAATGAGCATGACGACGACGTCATTAGGGGTCAAAACCAGTCACAACAACAAAAATCCACTATGTAAGACCCCATCCAACTACGTCTGCAATAGATGGAAGATGTGATCTTCCGAATTCCTAGCGTCCCCCGTCCTGTGGATCGGAGAAAATGACGCCAATTAGTTATGATGATTCCCCGTTCGCTGACACCATTGCAATGATCAAGGTTCCTAAGCGTTTCTCAATCCCCACTATGAAGTTGTATGACGGAAATAGAGATCCAAGTGACCACGTCGCTCAATAACAGCAACAAACAATCACTATCTCCATTCCCTGGAACATGCTTTTGGAGTGTCAGCAGGAAAATACTTGAGATACATCGTTATCCAATGTGGCATACAAGCCAGCCCAGATCAAATACAAGCTATTATTAACATCCCATCCCCCAGAGTGTCAAAGTGGTCAATTGGACCACACTGGACGTGTCGCATCGCTAAATCGATTCATATCCAAGACCTCAGACAGATGCCGACTGTTCTACAATGTCAAAAGAAAAAACAAAGGTTTTGAATTGATGGAACAACACGAACAGGCGCTACAAGAATTCAAATAATATTTGATGATGCCACCACTGTTGTCAAACCGACGACAGACGAACCTTTGCAACTATATCTCGTTGTTAGTGAATCTTCCTTTAGTGTAGTCCTGACGCGAGAAGACGACGAAAGCTAGCTTCCTATCTACTCCCTCCGTCCCTAAATAGAGTTCCCATTTATTTTGGGCACAAGTTTTAAGTAAAAATCATAAGTGGGACGTTAGGTGTATTAAATCAAAAATAAAAATTGAAGTTGCCTGGTACAATATTCATGAATTGTTTATTGAGGAGAGAGAATGTGAGCCACTTTACAAAGTCATCTTATTTATGGGGAAGTGGGTAACATAATAAAATATAAAAGTTAAATAATATTTTAATTGGTGGACCCATTAAGGAAATGGAAAATCTATTTGGCACAGACATAAATGGAAAATGGAAACTCTATTTACGGGCAGAGAGAGTATTATGTAAGTAAATCACTCGTTGACGCTAAAACCATGTACTCAATCCTAAGAAAACTTGTACTAGCACTAGTTATTGCCACTAAGAAATTGAAGCATTATTTTAAAACTCACGTCATTTATGTCAAGACTAACTATCATGTCAAAGCAATTTTAAGACACCTAGAATTAAAGGGAAGAGCGAGTAAATGGGCCATCACTCTCAGTAGCTATGACATAAGGTATTAGCCACTGATCGACGACCATTAAATCACAAAGCTTAGCGGACTTTATGGCAAACTTCAGCCTACACCTAGAGGCGTTCGCCCAAAATAAGGTAAGTATGTTTGACGTCAATACAGTTAATGCTAAATGGGTGTTATATGTAGATGGATCATCGAACTTTCGAGGAGTTGGCCTTGGCATAGTGCTGAAGTCACTACAAGGAGACACCGTCGCTAAGGCAATCAACTGTGATTGAAGGCAACAAACCATGAAGCAGAGTACGAGGCATTAATAGTTGGACTCACTTTGGCCAAAGTATTGGGGGCCAATAATAGTCGACATTTATAGTGATTTCATTATTAATAATTAGTCAAATCAAAGGTGAATTTGCCACCAAGGATTCCAAGATGACGACATATTTGGATGTCTCCCGTTCAAAGGTAAAACATTCATCAAATTTCCGGACATTAAAATATACAAGTAGATGCTTTGACCAACATAGGATCCGCTAGGAAGACATCACAATTCAAAAGTATTATTATAGTACACCTAGCAATGCCAGAATTTGTCGCCCCATTTCTGACATCAAAGTCAATGACGTCACGACAATTTCAGGTTTTATCGGCTGGGCGACGTCAATCATCCCTTGATTAAGGGGTGACGTCCTTCCGAAAGACAAAATTAAAGCCTAAAAGGTACATTTCAAATCCTCCTTGTATAATTTAATAGATAGTGTCATGTTTCAAAAGTCAACTGCAGGGCCATAGTTGAGATGCCTCGACGATAACCATTCAGGGGGACGCAACTTGTCCAACCGAACGCTGAGGATGGCATACTACTTGCCCACAATAAGACACGATGCCAACGAGTACGTCAAGAAGTGTGACTTCTGCTAAAGACACGTAGGAATGTTCCACAAACCAGCCGAAAAACATCACCTAACTATCACCTCATGACCCTCATGAGATGGTGGATGGACATCGTCGGTAAATTGCCTCAGGGCATAAAGTGTTCATGTTGGCCTTAACATATTACTTCTCCAAATGGATAGAATCAGACTCATTTAGGTATGTGACGAAGAATTTATTTATTTTTCATTTGGAGAAACATCATTGGCAGGTTTGACGTCCCATCAGGGATAATATGTGACAACGAGTGACAATTTATCAGCAATCCCACTAGGAAATTCCTAGAAAATGGAACATATAGTAAAACACAGCGATGCCAAGGTATCCACAAACTAATGGGAAGGCGGAATCAAGTAAGAAGTCAATTATCAAAGTCCTTAAGAAGCAACTGAAAGCAGCCAAAGGTAAATGGGCAGAGGAGCTTATGTCAATCCCATGGGCTAAAAGGACGACGTCGCGAACGACAACAAGATAGACGCCGTTCTCACTGGTATACGGATGTGAAGCCGTACTCCGTAGAAGTGCACGTCCTGACAGGACGATATGGATTGTTGACGTCATAAAGGAATGACGACAAATTAAGCCACGACCTCGACACCGTTAAAGAATTAAGGGAACCCACTGGGGAAATTTCCTCAGGTACCCCTGAGGTTTGATGTAATTCTCAGATTACCCCTCACATTTGGAAAATTCCTCAGATAGCCATGAACTTTGTGTTTGGGCTCAAGATACCTTACTAATAACGAAACCCTAATGTCGTTAGCTTTTTTTCTCTCTCTCTTTCTCCCCTCCCCATCTTCATCTTCTTCATCTCTCCTCCCACCATCCTCCATTAATGACATTCTAAACCTTCATTTTTCTTTCTCTCCTCCCCGTCTTCATCTTCCTAAATACTAATAATGAAAATCATCTCAAATTAATTTCCCACCTGATATTCCCTGCAAATTTAGTTAGAGTGGGATTGTCGCCATCCTCTATTGAGGGTATCTTAATGGAGTGATGAAGAACTGGGATCGTCTCATCATACTGGCCAAGGCTACAACATGTAAAGGCATGACCAATTCTAAACTGTGTTTCCCATCAGCACATATTTCGAATGATTTTGGGCAGCTTTTTCTTGATAATAAAAATAAACAAAATGAGTGACTCCCTTCCTACTCTTCTTCCGCCATTCTTTTTTATTTCCACTCTCTCTCTCCTCATTTGCTGAATAATGGCCATGGTTGGGCTGACAATATCGGCGGTAAAACTTGCAGGAGTATTAGTATTATTGACTTTATTTGTGTTTTTTCATGTTCAATTATGTTTAAGTGGATTAATTATTGTTGTTTTGAATTTTTGTTAATGTGTAAAGTTGTCGTATTCAGCGTTGAAATTAGATGGATTTTTATTTTTGAGAATTTAGAAAGAATTTAGGAAGATGAAGATGGGGAGGAGAGGGAGAAAATTGAAGGTTTAGAATGTCATTAATGGAGGATAACGGGAGGAGAGATGAAGAAGATGAAGATGGAGAAGGGAGAGAGAGAAAAAAAACTTAACGGTGTTAGGGTTTCGTCATTAGTAAGGGTATCTTGAGCCCAAACACAAAGTTCAAGGGTATATGAGGAATCCCCCAAATGTGAGGAGTAATTTGAGAATTACGTCAAACCTCAGGGGTACCTGAGGAAATTTCCCAAGGCACTGTTGTACGTTTGGTGTCGGAGCAACATATAGTAGCATGTAGCTACAACAAGAAATGTCAAAGCAAAGATGTTCAAAGAAGGCGATTGGGTACTTAGGGACGTCTTTCAGAACACCAAAGAACTTAACGCATGTAAATTAGAAGCGGCATGGGAAGGGGGGGCCATACCAAATGGAGAAAGTTGTAGGAAACAGGGCCTACAGGCTACGCACAAAGGAAGGTAAGTTAATTCCCAGGAGTTGGAATGCCTCCCATCTAAAGCTATATCATTTCTATGTATATTGTCATCAAAGACGACGTGAAGCATGTAACAAATGTTCTACAAACAATTGTTCATTATATGTCCATTCTTTGTTCCCAACACACTTAAATACAGTCCAATTTATTTTTTACCCCTCTGAGTTATTTCTGATGGCAGACGTTAGATCTCCCGAGACTTTGTCGTCCTGAATATTAAGTCGAAGCGTCCGACGTTGGGAGCTAAACAACTTTACATTGACGTCATCACAACATTGACGTAACGCCACTCAAACGTCACATTATCATACAAGCATGATGACATCCTTTGTCAACTAGAAATGGTGATATCACTCTTCATACAGTTGACATTAAGAATGGCTAACACAACGAGGTACCTATACACATACATACACACAAACACACATACATTTTTGCACATGTACTCAAATATGAAAAAGCAAAATCAGCATTAATACTTGTTAAATAGAGAATATTGAAAACAACTGAAAAAAACAAACAAACACCAATTCAAAGTTGCAATTAAAGATAATATGCAAAAAAAGTAAATGTTGTTCAAATGGTGATACAGAACCCAAAACGTTATCAAAACACTTTCTAGCTTAACTAAATCTACTGTTGAACAGGCCCATAATCAGCAGTAGTGGCAGCCTTAGGAATGGACGCCACTTCTTGGAGCAAATCTTTAGGTGTGCCTATGAACTTCTCAAATTTCTCTACAACCTGCTGTGGAGTCCACGTCAACGTTTGGCAATCCATGAATTGCTTCATCAGCCTAGCCCTGCCCTTCAAAGTGTAGAAACTAGCAACGTCATCAAGGTCCTCCTTTAAAGCTGTCACCCTAGCGTCTAGTTCAGCAACCTGCGCTTGCTGGATGTCATCTCCACCGTCTTCTCTGGTAATATGCCCTCCGCCATTTTTAGAGTGCCAACTAACATATCCAATTTCTGGTGAAGGATCATGTTCTCCTTCTCTAATATGATGACACTGCCGCGATGTTACATCGAGTGTTGAAGAGCCTGAAGGCAAGTGGTTATCACAGTCAGAAGGATGTTAACGTCACAATATCATCAACAACAAATTTCAATAAAGTACACTTACGTGAAGCTGCATAGCCAATCCATCACTTGCCACGTTAAAGAGGGGGATATGTTCCAGACAACGTTGAGGAGCCAGAGAAGCTAATTCTTGGCGTCAGGCCAAATGTTGGGAGTATATATTCTACTCTAAGAAGTTATGAGGGAAGGAGAGAGTGACGTCATCTTCACCTCCACTAGCAGGAGCAGGAGTCTTGAATTTTTTAGTAGAGATGTGGTTGTCGGGGTTAATGACCTTGACGTTAGTAGCAACAGCAAGGGAAATAGGAGTAAGTGTGACATCTGCCGTGTTTTTCTCTTAATACGTTCTAACATCTCTTACATCAATAGATGAACGCTAGGAGATTTTTACTTAGTAGATCGAGTATTCTCTGACACCATGGCAAATGACATATGTAAAAAGCGACGTCGCAAACAGAATCAACAAAGGCGCGGCAGCAAGAAAAATACCTGATGTCATGGAGGTGAGTGGTCGTCATCAAGTTTTTCGACGTCTTTCGAATAGTCAGTGATGTAAACAGAGACAAGGTTGAAATTCTTTCTGAAAGTCTGTTTCTGAGGGTTGTAGGACAAAAGTTTGTTTACTTTGCCACCGGAATATGCACTCTCATCATTCGACAACGGCAAGATCTCTGAATAAGAAAAAGCAATTAGGAAGGTGTCAAGATCATTGACGTCATAAAAAACGTGAAGGAGAAAAAAGTACTTGCAACATTCCAATGGTCATAGAGAAAACTGTAAGAATTTCCTAGTGACGCCTTCTCAACAAACACATGTCTCTTCTTCCAACTCCTAGTCCCCTATTATTATCCCCGGAATTCTCCACCAACGCCTGATTCCCATGCTTTACAAATAAAGTATACCTTGTGTTTTCCATCTTCTTTACTTCATAAACATACAACAAATCTTCTAAACCAAAAGACATATTCATACCCCTAGCAAAAATGTCTAACACTTGATATATCCTCCATACCAGGGGCATAATTTGCCCAAGGCTCACCTTAAAAGCCTCTATGAGTTCGTTCATTAACGGATTCAGAGGAAACTTATGGCCTATTTTAAACGGATACTCATATAAAACTATCCAACCCTTAGGACAGTCACCATGTCTTTCCTCCTTTGACAGAACCCTAACCTTATTTAATATAGGTAAATCCGCCTTTTCCATGAGATCATATATCTAACTGATCTTCTAAAAACTCACTAGCTACATTAACCCCCACCCCCCTTTACACTGGCGTCAACGACGACAACCTCTTTGTCATCGAAAAACTTTACAGATGTCTTAGACTTCCTAATTTGTTGGAGTTCTTTTGGAGCCATGTGGCGTGGAAAGAAAAGAACGAAGTAGGAAGGCGAGGAAACGATAATTACCTATTGCCAGAGAAACTGATGGAGGAATTGGGAAGTTGAACCAGTGAGCTCGCCTTGGTGAAATTTTCGAAAATTTTGGAGAGAGTGTTGAAGTGACAAGAGGAAGTACAGGGAAGCGTTTATATAGGGAAAAGCGTGCATAGAAGTACAATGATGATAGGAGTCTAGGGACGCATAATTGTCGCCTCTTCCCAAGGTGGTTGGTACAAAAGGCTACAATTAAGGGCAAATTGTTTATCCCTAAAAATGTTGAGTTGGCCAAAGATAGTTTTTATTTTTGAATAATAAGATAAGGGGAGGTGGTTATCAAAGATAGGGAGAAGTGGAGCGAAATTCGAGTCCACTATCAACTGCACAAGAGAGAAACATGGAGGAAGTTGGGGAGCGTGCCAGATCCCCTATTTTGGTGGGCTGAGCAACGACTAGGAATCACGTGGAAGTGCCAAGTATAGATGGCAGCTTATTATTGTAACCTATAATTATTGGAGGGGCGATAAAGAGCTCATTGTGAGCGGCAACACAAAACCACTCATAAGGGTGTATTGGTCCATTCACAAATATAGGGGGGGTAAACTGGTAACTGAACACATTTAATGAATTGAAGTTGGTTTGAGGGAATTGAGTAGGGGAATGGAAGGGATTCCCCCACTTGACTTCGATCTCCCTGAAATTTTTTAAAAAAATTTCTCTCTCCTAAGTTATTTCTGTGTTTCTTTCTCTCTCTCTCTCCTAAGTTATTTCTCTCTCCTAAGTTTAAGCTGGAACGGTTTTGATGACCGAAAAACTGAGAGCAAGGCAAACTGAATCCTTCTTCCCATCTGCTATAACGGTATGTGAAATGTTTTCCTTACTTGCACATTATGAAATGCTGAATTTTTTTGAATGAAATTGAGTGTTTTTGGGGAAAATGGAAATGGGTTTCACATGTAAACCCAATTTTCAATGGTTGTGTGTTATTAGTTAAAGAGCATAGTTTTATGGAGGTATGTTAAAAAAAAGTGAAATTAAATGTCTTTTGGTAGTTGGAATTTTGGTTGAAGTTGATGAAATAACGATGTTTGTGTGGAAAATAGGATTTAGGACAGTAAGTTGGGTAGTTCGTACTCTTTATTTTAATTGTAATGGTTTTGGAAAATGTGATTTGTTTTAAATTTTTGATGCCCTAATTTGATGGGTTTGGGTTAAACCGAACATTACGTAATTTGTGTATGAAAGTATGAAGTAGAGTAATTATTAAAACAGAGCCTATATTAAAAAGGGTATGGTTAAGTGTAATTTTAGTTAAGCAGCAAATTCCTTTTGGATTTTTCACTTTTTCCTTTTTTTAATAAAGTTTTTTTTTATACACCCAATTAAAAATAAATCCCCCCACATGTTTTCATACATATGGGATGTCATCTCTTATTTGTGTGATGTAATGGTGAGTAAAAGGTTTCCGTTGCATAACGATGTTTCATGCCATTAAGTGACATGGCAAATTTGGTAATTAGCAATGATGTTAAACTATATGAAAGAAAGTGTAGTAGATGGTCTGTACTAACTATATTGGAAATTGACTTGCTTGTGAACAACTCACCTATCACCATTTACTAGCTAGGTAGGCAACTGGTTAAGCTTAAGTTCGAACTGCGAGTAGAATTAGAATGAATGGTAAAAGATATTTATGTGAATGTTTAGCAACTAATTAATATGTAGTTTGTTTGATTGAAAAAAAATATGTGTAAAAACAGATTGAAGAAGTTTTGAGAAGGACATCTGTAGTATATGAGAATGGTTTCCAGAGGCAAAAGTAGGGACGTGCTCAGTCATCACAAAAGAAGCCGGAAATTGTGGGTATTTGTGAATGTTAAAGTATTATTAATGTTAATTGTAATTTACAATTAGTGTTACTCAAATTGTTAATCATATGGTCAAAGTATTAAACGTTTTATTGTAGCGAAGTTGAAATGGAGAACGTAAGTGAATTGGATGAGGATGAGGAGCAAGAGGACGAGGAGACGGATGATGAGCAAGAGGATCATGAAGAAGAAGATGAGGAGGATGACGAAGATGAGGTATAGTGTGTAGTCCAACCCTCTTATATGTAATTAAGGACAGAACTAGATGTGAAACTATTGATGAGGAATGAATTGTTGATATGAAAGCAGAACAGACGGAAGATGAGTGTTGCGAAGCGAGGTAGACGGAAGAAAATTCTTCCGACAATGTACAGGGTAAGCAGTAGTTATTTCATATATAGGAGTAATAAATAATAATTATAATAGGGGAGAGATATGAACAACAATGATTGTGGTGGTGTACTAAATTGAACAACAATTATATTTGCGGTGTCAATCGCATGACGAAGGGGGAAAAATGAAGAAAGCTCGGCTAGTAATCGCAACACAAGTAACGAGCGAGAAAAGGGTAAGCATAGTTGGTGGTGTACTAAATTGAAGTGACATAAATTTGATGGGAAAGTTTTTGTGGAGGAAAGGTTTGATAGGTGCTTTTGAAGTTTGATATTATTGATTTATTTGGTTACTAGGGTGAAAAATTTAGGTTTCTTTTTGTGATTTCTTTGTGGAATTTATGCTTCAAAGTAGACTGCTAGAAATCAGAACAATTATCAAGTATAAAAGGAAGTTGCTGGGATATGAATAGTATTAAGGATTAAGAATCAACTTACAAGATATTTTTCATACCCTTCTCTACTCTGCCTTACTCTTATTTATACTACTAGCTGATGCTGCTCTAATATAGCCCACGTCACGCCCACGTCACTAAGGATCCTTCTTCATGAAGTTAGTGCCAATCATTAGTGGGGGAACTTTTAGGAATATACTCCCACTACTCGACCTTCTCTTGTACCGATTGCACTTGTCACCCCGGGTTGTGTGTAATTCCCTTCTTGCCCCTTCTAGAGTAAGTAATGAGGAATCTTCCACGTTGGTTCCTTGCATAGACATAAGATACTATTTGTATGTAACTTCTAGAGTAAGTAATGAGGAACCCTGGTTTTCGCTGTCGCGGCATTGAATATGTTAATGTCGTGTGAATAACCTAAAAGATAATTTAAATAAGGCTTCTTGCAGCAAAGACATTTGTAATGGATCCTGTTTTTCTACCTTGATCTTTACATGTGTAAATTCAGTGATGACGGATGTTCTTAAGCTAAAGCAATAGAAGTGATAAAATGAAGGCTAGAAATAAGCTTTAGAAAAATCTAGTCTATGGAGGAAACTATGTGTACCACTCCATATTAAATTATAAGTCACTAATTCAAATTCTCAAAGCAAGCAAATATCATGGTGGCTATCAAATAGGCTTATATCGCATTCGTTGTAAACATTGAGTCGTCAGATGCTTTATGCACAGAAGTGTTTAAGTGAAGCTTTGAATTTTATGTGAAGCAATATATTTGTAATGGCTAATATGTCTCAGTTTAAGGTTTTCTCGTATGAATTGAAACGTAAATAAGTTCGACATATTTTGTAAATTACTCTCTCCGTAACCTTTTTGGTCAGACTACATTTTCACTATCTTTGTTAATTGTTTGTTGATATAATATATTAGAAGAAGATACTAATTTGTTTCATCAAAATAGCTTACTATATGAAACCCAATAAGGTTAATTACTTGTCTTATACTGCCTCTTTTGTTTGAATTGATTATAAAAGTTATTGAATCTGGTTTAAACATATATTTTTGTGAATCAAACAAACTAAAGAATAAATAGTTGCTAAACAATCACAGCTAAACAATCACATAAATTTCTTCAACTGTATGTATTATTGATGTATATGGTGTTATAGGAACCGAATATGAGTTGTCGCATTGAAACATTCGGGAAGATTGTTAGTCGATTTGACGATAGGAAGAGGCGCAGTTAGTGAAGCGAGATGGGGTTTGGTGGTTTGTTATTCTTACGGGCGAGGTTTACCTAGAAGTCTTTGTTACTGGTTATGTACGAGGGTTGATGTGTATAGGAGGAGTTTGTTGACTCCTGATGGAAAAGAATTCCCTTTGAATAAGACACAGGTTCATTGGGTTTTTGGGATTCCACTTGGTCCAAATGTAGTACCGGTAGATGATCTTGATGATGACAAGGTACATGCGAAGTAATTAGGATGTGGGACGAGTATGGTTCTAGGACTCCATCGGGTGTTAGAGGAATTAAGTGTTCAACAATACGAGGGCGGGTGGAAGGTAGTTGTGAAGATGAAGTTGAGTGGAAGAAGGCCTTTTTGATGCTAGCACTTAATGATGTGATCTCGCCCAACGACATGCCAAAGAATCTCCATCAACATTTTGCCATCGATTCTTTGTCGAGCAAGCGGATGATTATGATTGGTGCTCCTTTTTGCTTGATCACTTGATGCCTTTGTGTGGAGACATTTGCTAAACGGTTCTACCCGAGATGGATTTGCTAAGGGGTGCGGGGGTTGTACTATGTTTCTAGCGGTAAATTTGTTATAATAAGTTGTTGTCATCTTTGAATGAATGGACTATATTATACTATATTATATATGAACTTGTAATCTATGTGCGGTGTCATGTACTTGGATCGGTTGAATAGGTCACCGGTAGAATGGGGTTTATTCCCTAGGATTAGGGCTTGGCCGAAGATTGAAGTGCACAAGGCGAAGAAGGAAGATTGCTGCGAAAGTGGTGATTTTGGATTGATTGGAGTAAGTGTTAAATTATAAACATGTGTACGGTTATTTATGGGTGTTATAAATAAAGCATATCGTAATTTATTAGTGTCAATTAACAAGTAGTAGTAAATGCTAAGGATGGATTGTTGGTACTAGTGTGTTGATGTCGCATATGGAGGGACCCATCCTTTGGTTGCAAGAGATGTGATGCCATCCGCCCATCTTTGTTGAGGTATAATGAAATAATGTAAACATGTAGATCGGTTGATATTGTGTAATGTAAACAAATATAGATTGATATTGTGTATTGTTAAATAGGATATGGACCGGTGCACATTAGGTGGAATTGGAGAAGGTAGACGACGAAGCAGAGGTCGGAAGCGCCTTAGAGAAGGTATGGGAAATAAAACAATAGGGAAATAAAAGTAACTTATGATTAATAATTAAATGTTGTTGATTGTGCATTGTGCAGTGGGAGAGAGTAGTGGTAGAATGTTGACGAAAAGGCGTAACCATGTTTCAATGGAAACAAGTCGCCCACCCATCCCTCCACGGCCCCTCCACGGCCCTTCTCCATAGCCCCTCCACACCCCCTCTCCACGAGGTCCACGGCCCCCTCCCACGAGTCCACGACCCTCCTCCCACGGCCCCTCCCACCCCCCTCTCCACGAGTCCACGGCCCTCCTCCACAACCGATCCACAACCCTCCTCCACAACCCATCCATACCCTCTCTGGACAGCCCCATAGCCCTCCCTCCACAACCCCTCACTAGCCCTCCTCCACAACCCCTTCCACGACCCTCCACGGCCCCTCCACACCCCCTCTCCACGGCTTCACACGCCCTCCTCCCCCGGCCCATCCACGACCCTCCTCCCCGGCCCATCCACAACCCCTCCGGACGGCCCCCCATAGCCCTCCTCCAATGCCCCTCACAAGCCCTCCTCCACGGCCCCTCGGTAGCCCTCCTCCACAGCCCCCACACTAGCCCTCCTCCACGGCCCATCACTAGCCCTCCTCCACGGCCCCTCCGTAGCCCCCCTCCACGGCCCCCGAACATTCCCCGAGGGCAACCCCACCCCGGTCCCCCTCCCGGCCACGACGATACAAGTGGAGATGATACAAGTGGAGGTGGCACAAGTAATGAACGGGAAGGAAGTGGTGGAATAGTAGGTGAGAGGAAGGTAGCAGAAGCTACACAACAATGTCTGACTGAAGGTAAAAATAGTACTTGTGTAGAAAAAATTATAAAATCAATGAGTAGTGAAAAATAAAATGTTTTAGGTTGTGTAATACAAATAAATCTGGATAAATTGCAATTTCATTTTCAGTTCCAAGTAATTTGTTGTAAAAATATTTGAGCATGTTAGATATGGAGTGGAAGGTGAACTAAGGACTTGTAGTTAAATATTTTAGTCCATCAACTAATGCAAGAGGGATTAAGATAAAAGATGTTGAAAAGAATTCATCAATGTGAACATGGAGTAAAATGTAATTTTAAAACATCCTTGTAGTCTATTTTTGCTGTTATTTTATGTTGAAAACATTGACATGTATGATAGGCTACTTGGGGTTAAATTTAAAAAATCCAGGTCTGGGGTTGGATGACGTGTTGAAGACCCCTAATGCAATGCGCACCATGTTTGATAGTAATCTAATAAGCAATACGAGGGAGACTGATGGTATGTGTAAAAATCATTATCATAAATATCTTAATAGCTTCATATTTACATTTGTGAAATTACTGAAAAAAATATAATTGTGCGGGTGGACTCATATCGGTAATTGACATGGTAGTTCAGCCAATATGGTAGTAACGATGACCTTTTGACATCTCCATATCGTGTTGGTGTTGGTTCGAAGTATGCGTGGTCCGGTGATAGGGGAAAGCAAGTTGGCGAGCGAAGTCGTATCCAAAGGAAAACAAAGTGCTCGCGTAAGAAGAGGGAGGGGTATGTGGAGACTTGGCGGCCTTCGGAGTACAAGAAGTATAAAGCAAAACTTGTCACTTATTTGCATAGCTGTTATGAAGAACGAGGGGATATGGTGTTGCTTGCTTGCTTGGGAAAAGAAGCGACACTTAGTACTTGCTTTTCTGTTTTGGACCCCGATGCAAGTGTTGATATGAAAGTGTGTTCCATATTCCTACGCATGTGTCAAAATATTTATACACTTATTATTGTATTCCTAACTTTACCTATATTTACAAATGCAGTATGTGACTGTGGCTGCTCTTTTGTATGGGAAGGTCTGGGAGAGACGATTCCCAGGGCGGAGTAGGCGGTTCATGATGGATCCTATGTTTGCGGTATGTGGCAAAAATTGGAAAAAAGTAATTGTTATCAAGTTTTCATTATTATGAATATGTTGAACATTAGGTAATAATACATTCATTGGTACTGTTGTTTTCAGATTCGTGTGCTTGAGTTTGATAGTTGTTCTACTGATTCGTATGCGGCGCTCATGGCCATCATATGTTCGTTCACCAAGCAACTCTCGGGAACCCCATCTACGAGGATTAGCCATGTATGTTTGATACGTTTTACAGGGTTTTATTAAGGGTTTTAGTCATTGATTTTATTTTCTTCTGATTCACTTGTATGTTTGCTTAAGTCAAAAACTGGAAGAAGTTGAAACATACTGATAATTGAGTCAAAACAAGCATCACAACTTCATACTGATAATTGAGTAACAAGAGTAAGCACATTCAACTTCCTCCAATGTGTCTCCGGGTCATAATTAGTATGAGCTAGAGGAAACAAACAAATGGAGTGATTGCACAGTAAGCACTACAATACTCTTAATCCAGCAATAAATGCGAAAATCTAAAAAAATTAATCATAAAAGATTCCCTCCATAAGATAAGGTGCAATATTATTTGAAACCCTTAATTTTATTTTATTTCACAACAATGTAATCTTTATATTCTGTCGCCTTATATTTCTATATTTGTGTAGCGAATAAAGCATAAAAGTTTTCGTTAATATGGTACTAGCGCGGATTTGGTTTATACTATTGAGTTTCTACATAGGATAATTAATAAAAACAAAGATCATGGATTTGATATGAGTTGTTTATTTGAAAGCTGAGTGCCCATAATCAATCGATTTCCTTACAAAAGCGTGGAGCTTAATTAGATGTACAAAAATGGCTTTATGTTCCTTTTATTTGGATTAATGGGCTAGTTAAGGGTTCTTTTGCTAAGGGTTCGTTCGCTAGGAACTCTGCCTTCTTTATTAATTGCAATATATACTATAGGTAGTTTATATAATCGCAACAATCCCCTTTTGGTAATAAAAGCTAACCAAATGTGTCTCATGGTACTATTTATGATTGAAATAAAAATTCAAGATATAGAATACTGAAGAAACAACATAATTTATTTTATTTCTCCGTACTATTTACATTTGTTTTGAAATGATCTCTCGATTATCTTAATACATCTTCTCACACTCCCACTACTAAAAACATTATATTTATATATATACTCGTCATTGAAATAAATGTACCAAATTATTTCCTATTATATCAACTTCTTCAACTCACTTCGTCTTTATTTTGTACTTGCTACATGTTTCGCAAATGTGTCTTTTAAACTTGTTATTATTTGGTTGCTATGACAATATACATTATAAGTTACGCCCACCCCATATCAGAATCTTGGATCCGCCAGTGAATCCATGCATGTAAATGAATGTCAATGTTGTTGTTGTACAAATAACGATCCATTACATGATTGTAGGTATTTGTGCCCGTGCTGGAGAACAACCAATGGTGGTGCGTTGCATACTCACCAAATCGCAAAGAGGTTTTACTGATGGATCCATGGCAAGTGAATGATGTGGATACGTGCCACGTGATTAGTCTTAATAAGTTGGTGAGTTACGTTATGCGTATTATACGTTATTACCTTGTAGTCATTAGTATTCCTATATGCGGTGACTATCTCGATGTACATACAACAGGCGTCTGCTATGGACATGCTTTTCCAGTACGTGGATGAAAGTTGGGTTGTAGGAGGGCTCCACACATGGGATAAAGATGTATTGGACATCACAACTACAGATGAAATGTAAGTATAATTTTGTGGTTTGAGTTATGTGCGAGTTGTTTGAACGTGGATTTGGTATACGACTTTGGTCTTATCTTTGTTGAGATGGTGTCTTGAATATGGGTGTAGGTTCAGTTTAGCTGATTCAGGAGTGCAAATGTTGGTTGCTATTAAGGGATGTGCAGATCGTTTTGTTGAGATGTTATTTATGGTAATGTTATTTGTGTATTACATAACGCATAGTTCTTGTTTACTTGAATGTATATTACAATGTAATAATTTTGTAATTGCAGGATTCGATGGTCGAGGAGAGAAAAAGGATTTTGTGCGAGGACATTATGTGTTCCGAAAATGATTCAAGGGAGGAAGTTATTAGTGCCATCAATGGGCCTAAGAGGAAGAAACTTGCAGACCTGTGAAACTGTTAGCATTGGAACATATACTAACTAACTAACTATGATTATTTCATATAATCTACTTAAGCAACAAATAGGTGATTTGCTTCAATTGAGACTGAGGAATGAAAGTAATGTACAATACACTTCGATTTTTGTAATGTTAATATTATATTTACCAAAAGTAATATTTTGTATAAGGAGGGATCCAATTGTGTATAAGGGGTAAACTTGTTGGACCATAATATGTTGATTGAACCATAATGCATATCTTTATTTGTGTTATGGAACTAATGCTTGTGGATGTATGAAAATGTATTAATTGTGGGGTACAATTGTTGGGCGAGATTATGCGGTCATTTTCATATATATAAGGCTTAAATTGAAAAAGTACATATATATATATAAACATATATTTCAACGCAAGTGACAACTTAAAAGGAGTTTTAAGTTGTGTTTTAACTTAAAGAAGGAATACAGGATGCACTATATAACTTAAGTTGGGTTTATAAATCCGGCCCACTTATTATTGCCCTTTGAAGAAACAACAAAATCAGCTTTACCGGTAGTAGACATAACCACAGTCCCTCCAAATGAACCTTCACTGTTTACAATACTAACATTGCGAAAATTAAAGTTTCGCAATACAACCCGCGCCATTGTTGCAGTTAATCTTGTCTCGGCCATTATGAAGATGTCTGGAGCGTGACAATCTAACAAATGTCGAAGCCTACTAGGAAATGATTCCCGAGCCAAACCCCGACAATTCCATATCGCAATAGACATGTGGCCCGTGGTTTGTTTCATCTTCCTTCGGGTGTCGTTTGTGTTGTTCTTGTTGTTTATAAATGCGTCATGTTCAGCTTGTAGGATTAAGTTGAAGACCCTCCCATCTCGCATGTCAACCGTGGACTGGATTATGTTAGCCATAACTTTGACTGCCATAGGGTTAGAATGTATTATCGGGACCCTTACCAATTTGAAGTCATCGCTAAAACTTCGCATACACATGTGCTCCGAACCATGCATTTTTAATTCAAATACCTCCCTGTTAATTGGTAGCCTTACAGGAGCAAATATATCAATGAGGTGTGCAGCACTTAAGATGTCACTCAACTCCGAGTTAACCACTTCCCATGTAATGAACACTTTAAGTGCCTTGGGTAACATAGCGATGTCACTTATGTCTGGCATATTCAAAGGTTGTGCTATATCTTCGGACGTGAATTGGACGATATTAGACATCTTCATAAACTTAGGATCTAAAATGGAGGCAATATACTCATTCAAATAAAATGGCTCTATTTTTAGGAACTTGCCGGAGGAGTTCGGTGTGTTGGCCCGTGTAAGTGTCTTAGGACCATAGGATTGGTCGGCTATTGGAAGTTGTAATTTTAATATATTTTTTGTGAGGGATAGTTGTAGGCTAGCATGTAATGTAATTAGAGGCACATTGATCCCATACTCATTGTGCCCCTTGATAGCTTCTGTGAGTATGAACACCATAGGAGTCAATATTTTAGGGTGAAAAGAAAGCCATATGGAAGCTCTTGATTTATGTGGATAAAATTATGTATGATCTTCTACTTAGACCCCTTTTTATAGGAGGTCGATCCGGGCCCACATATCAAGGATGTCGTTTTACTTACGGTACCGTCATTTTAATTGTCATGTTCGGATTATGACATGTTAAGTTAGTGAAACTCTGAACATTGTTTTTGTACAACGAACCCGTGTTTGTGTAAGGGTAAGTTATGTTTTTTGCTTCATACTCGTAGTAAAGGCTAGTTCATGTCACGTATTCCCAACTGCATAATTCCATACATATTTTATAATATATTTCATTTTCATTACAGATATTTCCATTACACATATGGTTACACACTTTCACTAGTAGTTAGTTGACATTGAAATATTACCAAAAGTAACTAAGTAAGTTATTCGAAACTAGATTTACTTGCTTGTGAATTCCACATTTTCTTAAGATATACTAATTTATAATAACCATTGTCCATGACATTACAAGTTTACCATATCTTGTGCATTGGTTAAATATTAATTTATTTAAGATTTACTAATTTATTTTATATATTGGTTAAATGCGAGGCTGTGCGTATAAAACCGCACCATCGTAGACTTTTTCCTCTTCAATTGTTGAAAGGGGATTAAGTTTCTTGTTGTCCATCCACAACGTAAATTTTTCCGGGGTTGAATCACGGTCAACGGCCCATGATTTGATTATAGCACTAACCTTGGAATCTGCCCGCACTCGTTGTTGATCAATGTTTGGTGCGGATCTTAAGTCTTGTATAGTTAACACGCGCCATTCGGACCACGCTTCATGCCTTGGGTTCGCTGACAAGCCAAAAAGATCCTGTCCCTGATTATATGTAGCAAATATTACGTTGGTGGTTATTTAACAAAATAAAACGTACTTTAATTAAATATGTACATACCTTTAGGTACACTAGAACGACGTCGTGACCCTTAAAACTAACCATGAAAGGTGTTTTGTCCGGGGAAATGTATCGATGATGGTAATAAAGCCATATATCATCGGGATTCACACCAGCTGTACGAGCATAATTGACGTAAACGTAATTGAATTTTTCATTCACTCCCATGACGTACTCAATCCCATGGTCATCTACTCCCCCACCTTTCACAATGAAGCTACACATAACCGGTTGCCATCTACCATCATATACACCACTAATTATGTCGCTTTGTGAGCTATCATTTGAATTATCTTCTTGCTCATCATCTGAATTTTCCATCCTTTTCACAGAGCTTTTTTTTTGTAATGCAAGGGTGGCTTGTGTGGATTTTCCATCCCTAAGTGAGATTATATATATATATATACATCACATTGCAATAAATTTTGTTGTTGTTGTAGGTTTAAGTATTATCAACTTGTATTTAATGCTCCTTTGACAAATTTTGTTGATGGCATAATAGTAAATTACATACTTGTTTCTTTAATTCACGTTTTCAATGTATGGTTAAGTTTTATATAAATGATAACTTTAAATCATAAAACACCAAATAATAAAAACCAAAATACATCATTAATATATGATAACCCACGAAAACAACAAACCCACTAAAACAACAAGGTGATGCAATATAAAACACCAAATTATACATAGAAGCAGAGTAATCAAATGCATTTAAACAACATAACGCCGACGACCAATCCTACAATGGTTGCTACAAAGAGAAAATTCTTTAACAATCTTCTTGTTCTCTTCAACTCAATCCGGATTCCTTTCAAGGCTGAACCGAATTATGTGGTTCGACAATAGTCACAAACAGTAGGCCTTCCATTGTTGGAATTCATCCAAAGGAAAAATTTGCAATCTCTCTCCTACAAAATAGCAACAAATGATGATGGAATGTTTAACTACACTTAAATTACCTAAATTAAGGAACATAACATATTAAACATTACCGGCCACAGGGGGCAACTGTAGAACTTCCTTCCATAGTTTCTTCCGAATTTTGTGACGCGGAGGACAGCAGGCACCCCATGGTAGCAGGTGACCTGAACATTGGGGGAGAGTTCGTTAGGACACCCACATACGAGTGATCTTTCAGTTTGCTTTTTCCCTATAGCCATATTATCCAAATATTTGATTTCAGGATAGTATATTTCAAATAATTTTCCCTCTTAAGAAATTAGAATTTGAAAACATGCAGTTCACCGTATTTCAAATGTGATTTTAGACTTAAAGGGGTTATGGTCAACATATATGGGGCATGTGGGTATGTGGGTATGTGGATACTTTTATATACACGTGTCTGCATAGGTTAATATTTCCAACTAATACAAGGGGCCAAAGGCAATAGATTTCCCATACATAAACAATAGTTCCCGATGCCTAAACACGTGTTAAACTCACCTAAACACGAGTTAATGAAATAACTACATACCAATAAACGGCATGATTCTAAATTATTAAATATTTTTATTGCGTAAGGTAAAATGTATAACTAAATATAACTTCATAAAGTTATAATGTAATTCAATTGAACGCACTTCTTATGATATAACTACATAAATCACTTGACTAACGTATTATGTAATTCAATTGAAGTAACGCTTTTGTAACTTATTAAATACATTTCGTTCAACAAAGCCGTTAATGATGAAACTAAATGCATCATCATTTGAGTTAGTTAATATGTAATTCAATTGATCGATCGCGTTTTTCATATAAGTAAATCAAAGACTAGCGTCAATCAAATGAAAGAACGCGTTAATCACTAAGTGATTAGATAATTATATTACTAACTAATTGTTTATTACATTTCAGTTAGGTATCTATACTAGTATAATAAAAGGTGTTAATAAAAAAGTATATGTTGGCATGTGGAAGAAGGACTGATAAAAAAGTCCGACGCCGAGTGTTTTCTATAATAACTCCTTCATTCAATTCAATTACAGTAAAACTTATTGAAGTGTTTTATTTAGTTAATTCATTAACTCCTTTGTTCAATTCAATTACATTATAATAACTTACTCGAGTGTTTTATTTAGTTATTTTATTAACTCCTTCGTTCAATTCAATTACGTTATAATAACTTACTCGAGTGTTTTATTTACTTATTTGATTAACTCCTTTGTTAAATTCAATTACATTATAATAACTTACTCGAGTGTTTTATTTACTTATTTGATTAACTCCTTCGTTCAATTCAATTACGTTATAATAACTTACTCGAGTGTTTTATTTACTTATTTGATTAACTCCTTTGTTAAATTCAATTACATTATAATAACTTACTCGAGTGTTTTATTTACTTATTTGATTAACTCCTTCGTTCAATTCAATTACGTTATAATAACTTACTCGAGTGTTTTATTTACTTATTTGATTAACTCCTTTGTTAAATTCAATTACATTATAATAACTTACTCGAGTGTTTTATTTACTTATTTGATTAACTCCTTCGTTCAATTCAATTACGTTATAATAACTTGCTCAAGTGTTTCTATTTAGTTATTTGATTACCTAATAAGTTCAATTCATTTACATAATAACTTACTCGAGTGTTTTATTTAGTTATTTTATTAACTCCTTCGTTCAATTCAATTACATTAATCAATCCAAATAGATAATACCTTATTTAATATGTTTCGTTCTTTGATTAACTCCTTTTAATTCGGATCAGTGTCGGATGTGCGAATTTGAAGTCGGGTTCAGAGTCGAGTCAGGTGTTCGGGTTGTGAGTCGGATCGGAGTCGGAATTTCGAAATCGTCCATACTGACAGGGGTCAATTACAAAAAGGGTAAAGTGGTAATTTAACAATTAAATGAAGTCATTATAATTACATGGTTTCACTATGGAGTGGAAGGGGAAAATGGTTTCACAAACATGGGTTGACTAAACAATAACATGGTTTTGATGTACACAAACATGGGTTTATTTAACAGTAACCATGGTTTCAAATACACTTACATGGGTTATGTACTCCACATTATATATATATATATATATATATATATATATATATATATATATATATATATATATATATATATATATATATATATATATATAAGTAAGTTATATGTATTTCATGTATTCAATTTTTTGAAAAATGAAGTATATTTCACGGCTCATAACCGAAAATAATCGTCAAATCCATGCTGTATTATTCTACAAAGGGTTGACTTCATTTTCTCAAAAAAAATTTAAAATGAAATAAAAATATTGACTTTATTTCACTTTCTATAACATTATGAGTCAGACTTTCATACACATTACAAACAAACAAATAACTCCTTTCCACAATCCACAACATAA
The DNA here is from genome assembly GCA_947648045.1 of Beta corolliflora. Lineage (NCBI taxonomy): Eukaryota > Viridiplantae > Streptophyta > Magnoliopsida > Caryophyllales > Amaranthaceae > Beta > Beta corolliflora. Next base: position 27,999 of record CANSZD010002889.1, read on the forward strand.
CCTTACAAAAAAGCCAAGCCTTTTTTCGACATCCCCTGTTTTCAACAACAAGATTCAAAAACATGGATGTTCAAGAAGATGTAGTTCCCCCCGCCGAACCCACAATGGACCCGCCACTTGGTTGGGAATATTATGAACATCCAAATTTGGCCATTTATGCTAAACTCACCAAAATTAGAGGACCCGAGTCGTACTTCCACCAATTGGAGTATCATTGGTACCATGGTTGGTACGGAGAAACGAAGCGGACGCATCTACGCTAAGGGAATTGATTAAAAATCCGGCAAAAGATTTGTCAAACTCAACTATGTTTGATGCTCTGTTCATGACGAAAAATGGCATCACAGATGTTGGTTATCTCCCCAATAGGTTCGATTTGATCCAACTACCCGCTGTGTTTCAAGTGCTCTTTGATTGGAGCTTGGAAAAATTAGATGAAGCTGATTCAAAGAAGATAATTCCCGACTTTGCCATCCCAATCATCGTCCCTAAGCCAGTAATCCTAACTGAGGGGAAGATAAATATTTTCAGGGGGTCAGAGGTGCAGATTGTGATGGGGTCTTACACCGATGGGGTGCATGTCATGCACGTACTAAAACCATTGTCAAGGATAAGTATGTCTTTGTCTGGCTTTGAACGGGTGAACAGGAACCAAAACTTGAGGTTCAATTTGATCCGTATGTTTGGAGATGTCCATGCAAGAGCATTATTTGCGCCCCATACGTGTATAATGTATTGGAATTGTAGAAATGCGGCAAGACCTTCTTTTGTCGAAAATTTCTGGACACTTGTGGGTATACACCAACCCGATGTTTTAGTTTTACTTGAAGTTAGACTAAATCGTAGTGAGTTTGATGAACTATTTCCAAAAATTGGTACAACTATGCGTTGGGCCATTGTTGAGGGTCTTGGGAGGAACAACGGTGTAGTTCTTATGTGGCACGATCGGAACCTAGAGGTCACCTTAACTGGCCACGTTCCTGGAGAGCAGGCAAGGTTGCATGCATATATAATGGTTAGTACAAATTGTAACTCAATAGTCTAGTAATTGTTAACTTATATTACTTACTAATTTATTGTATTTGAATTTTAAGGCGAAACCAGACATTCCTACAAGGAGGAGGTTCTATGCACCATGACGTCCACAATGCACCCTAATCATTTTGTGAACTATGATAATGAAGTTGTGGATCTTTTAGAGTACAATGAAGTTATGGAAATCTTTTGGATGTTTTGCAAAGTTACTATGAGAATCATGTTGTATAAGTTATCCTTTTCGTTAATTATGATATAATTATAAGTTATTCTTATAATTATATTTGCTTTATTGTATGGCAAAACATGATTGGTTTAGTAAATTATGGTTGTTAACTACGTAGCTTGACAAATGCGGGTTTATAATACATAAACACGGGTTTTAATTATCTATTGGTTGTTATCTTCTGTCACGCATCACCATTAACAAAAACATCAGTGCAAAGGACGAAGGTGAAGTAAATTTGTAAATCTTAATTATGTATTATAAACGTTTTTTTCCTATTTGAAAATAATATTTACTTACTCATGCTAATACTAATAACCCTTATGTAGACTAATCTTGTTTTCTACAAACCCATTGTCGTCCTTTTGGTGCCAAACAATTGCCCACCAAAATTACACTCATACTAATCTTACGTAGGAAAAATCAACATATTCAACTTTTTTTATAAGATTATGTTAACATTTGTCTAAAACACTTTCATGTCCACATATAATATGTGTTGTTAATAATTGCATTATTTAATTTGTAGTACAACTTGGTTCATTAATGGTACACCTAATGAAATCCAATCCATCACTCCCTTTTAAAAAAATAAACAACCCAATCCATCACATTTGACAGTAAAAACTTCGCACAAAATGATGATTACATATCTAGGTCCATAGACTTGACATTCCAAGCCACAGCAGCAGGTGGAGTGTTCCAGTGGGAACACGCAAACCAACAAATTAAATTAAGAGCCCAAGTTCTGGTAACTTTCCCGCCAACTTCGACCCAGTTTGGTTAGGCCAATTAATGAAAAGTGAAGTAATGGAATTTATACCCACACCCCCTTTAAAATGTTAGATAAGTGGTACCCAAATTACTTACAAAACGCCTAATATCTATACAAATATAATAAAAGTTGTACCTAAAAGAAGCATATGCGTCACGTGGCACTCTCTTTAAACTTTTAATGCAAATGTTTTATGTAAAAATAAAATTGATTAATTGAAAGGTCTCGAACACGTGACCTTTGAAATGAACTCTAAATTCATTGTCTAATGTTTGAATTTTTTTTTTTTAAAAGTCTATAATAAATATACTTGACTAAAAAAACTTAAACAAGTATATACATCTCTAACACTTTTATTACGTGACTAACAAGAGACTATCGATGACATATTTTAACACTTATCACGTCATGACGTAAACTTTATAATTTCGTAGTGGAAAAAAAATACAAAAAGTGACAAAATTAATTATGGATTTTAAGAATACTAACATATTAGTTGAATGGAAAGAGATATGGAGGAGTTCGCTAATGCCCTAAACTTGTACATTTACTAATCGAGTCAAGAACTTAATCGATCATCTAAGGATAATTATATTGACCCGAAAAACCCGGGAGGAGTTTAAGTTAAAGTCCTAGCACAACATATATAGCACTAACCACGTCATTTTCACCCTAAACTTCTATGTTCACCAATGGAGTTAAACTAAATGCGATAACCTCAGGAATTAGGAGATACAACATTAACCTTAGGGAAATCATGTTAATAAATACTATTAGGAGATTAAACATACACCTACGATTATATGTTAATAATCGTAACGATTACATTTTGTGTTTGTATCAACTAAATATGGGTTTGTGTAACATTTACATGTGTTGGGTTTCGGTAACATGGTTTTGTTTTACACAAACAAGGGTACAAACAGGTATCTCCCCTCTCAGATTTCCCCCCATGTTGAAAAGACAATAATAAATAATACTACCTCCGTTTTTTATTATTTGCAACAATTTGACATAAAGTAGATAGGAAAAATGTGTAATCGTTGCAAATAATAGAAAACGGAGGTAACAAAAATAGAGCGTAACAAATTTATGATAATCAATTTTTGCCAACACCGACAATGTCATTTTGCAATTTGGTTTTTTAAACAAAACAAACTTTAAATATAGTCCACGAACGAACAACTATTATACAATGCACTATCATTGCTTTTTAAGTAGTAACAAAATCATACACCAACTAAAATGGATCAATCTCCTATTATTTTATATTAATATTTTTTTATGTTTGATATATATATCAAATGGGAGCTGAACTCAACTGAAGTAAACGACTTTACTAAACTGAATTTAATAAAAAATGTTACAGGAACCTAATTATTTTGAATTGAACTAAACTAAACTTAATTGAATGCAAACTGTCAAAGGAAACAAAACTAAATTGCACTAAATTCAACATATATTTTATTTAAACAAACTCAAATGTTCCGTTTGTCTCATTTTTTTTAAAACATGTCACTTTTAATAATATCATATATTTTATAAATAAATATAATAAGAATTATAACTCCATCGACAACCGTGCAACTATTATGACCACATCTTGTTTCATTTACAATTTTCCCTATTATTAAACCCAGATAAGGATTGAATAATTTCATAATTTTCAAAGGTTTCCATTAAATCATTAATGAACTACATCCGAAATTGTAAATACAAGATATTTCAACTCCAATTCCACTAGATTTGTGCAGCAAATACCATCATTTGCAATCTATACTACACGTTTTTTAGGCTAGGGTAGCTGATTTTATTACATGGACATGACATTAGATTGTTGCAGTGAAGTCGGCTTCAATTCATTGGAAATATGCACATGTACATTTCATTTCATACCTTTAAATTGTAATGGGAAATTACACGGAATCTTCCCATACTTTCCCCTTGTTTTGTTTACTATAAAGTGGAGTTTCATCTTCCTTATAAGTTATAAACTTGCCTCACGCCTCACTCAATCAATAGTAGCCCATTAATTTTATTCAAGCCCACTTCTACCATAATTAAATTGAAGCCCAGTTTACTTAGTTATAAATGTAACTTGTTTTTTGCCAATAACCCATTACACCACATAATCCTTATTTTCAAACGACCAAATGCCATCTCCTTAGTTTTTGCCAATTACCCATCAACCCACTAATTTCTTTTGTTATGGAAATTAACCCCACCCCCTTTTCAACCTTACGATTAATGCAACAAAAAATACGAATGGGCTGCAATGATTTGGATAATCTCTTGAATGGGGGTTACCCAACGGGTATGATCACCGAGCTATTTGGCGAAAGTGGAACCGGTAAAACCCAAATATGTCTCCAACTAGCCTTGCATACTCAATTACCTCCTCGCTTTTGGGGGAATGTTTGGGTCCTCAATCTACATGCATAGCAACAATGTGTTCCCAACTACTCGACTTCAACAACTTATGAACGCTCTCGTCACCAAGTGCCACAATGGACAAACTTATTTAAGTTTGGATAATGTTATCGTTAAGCTGAGTTGACGAATCATCCCAATTATTAAGCGCTCTAGAGGGGGTGGATATACTGTGTCAACAAGCTTCCACAAGTGTCAGAAATGTTCGCGTAATAATTATAGATTCCATTGCGTCTATTTTTGAGGCTAACTTTGCAAACAATTCACGTGACATGACAACGAGGTCTAATCTTTTCTTTAAAGTTTCCGCAAAACTAAAGGCACTCGCCAACACCTACAACATTGCCGTTGTCATAACAAACGATACAAGAGACGTCTTCAACGACACATGCTACACAACAAACAACATGGATCTCAAAGCGCTCGACAATAGAAGAGTGCAACCTAGGCACTTGGACTTGCATGGTCAAATTGCATTTCTAACAAAGTTATATGTGGGTATGAAAATTGTTAATGGCAACAAACTTAGGTACCTTAATGTTGTTTTTTCCCCTTACCTTCCATGTGGAATTGATCATTTCACCATTACATCGGTTGGAGTTGAGAATGTCGGAGAATGAAGTTATGTATGTCAACAACAATCATTTGTTCATACAACTCATTTTTCAAGAATACAATTAATTACTACAAGCATTTGTTCATATAATAATTTGTAATTAACAAAAAATGTAGTGATTACAAAGCAATCAGACATAACTTAATGTCTCATTACAATTTAATCACTCCACACATGTATCATCTCTACTCCTCCCCATATATCTTCAACGCAAAATAAAATTTGCTTCCCTTACACCATAATAATATTTCCTTCATATGCCACCATAATAATATTTCCTTCATATGCCACCAACAACCCCAAAATGTGCGTCATTCAATAACTGCATTTATGGCCCAACACATTGCCATGTAAGGCCCAAATTGTTGTATATCCACTTAAGCCACCACTGCCAAGCCACCTATGCCACCCACAAAATATTCTTTACACAATTATTCAATCCACCAAATGTTTGCCCACATTACTACAACCCACATTCTCGACACTCATATTTACCCAACCAAATCTGGCCAAATACTTAGCCCACCAATTTCTACACCACCTTCACAATAAGGTCTTATTCCCAATTCATGGACCTGCACATAAAAATTGACAAACACATTAGTTTTAGTACTTTTCATTATAAAATAATGCCTAAACAGTGCATTTAACTCACCTCCACAGCTCCCTTATTACCCTTCTTCTGTTTTGTAGCACCACTTGCTTTACATCCTTTTGCATTCTTCTTATTCGGACCTACTTCCCCTTCAACTTGCTTTGCTTTTTTTCTCGGTTGCTCAATGCAAGACGGAAATCTTACGGCCCGCGAACCCTTACGAGCCTTCAAAGGGGGATCAGCGACGCCTACAAACCCGACATGCGACCCCTCGCCATGTTCAAGGCCAACAATGTAACTATTGTTACGGTTCGGTGGTGGCTTCAGAATCGACATGGGAGTTGCAACCTTGGTCGATTGTTCCCACCGGTGTCATATTGTTTCCTACCGATGAAGGAGTGCATGCAAGAGGTCCCTTGTCGTTTTCCACTCCCTTCTTAGAATGCCTTTCATCAAGTATTTGCTCAAGATCTCGCAAGGTCTCCACAATCGTTACCATATCCCCATAATGAGCTGCCTTCAAACATATTGGATCGAACAATACCATCATCTTATCATAACACATAACCTCTTCAGTTTTCGATGGATCATGATACGCTACTTTCACCATAGTATGCCTTCTTATTATGTCTTTCCTCCATCGATCCAATACATACAACTTAGGAATTTCTTCCGCATTCAAACAATCATACAAATTAATTAAATGTCTGCACATTATCCCATTACACTCAAATAGCTTACACTCACACCAAGCCTCCATTGTTGACATATCTATTTTCACTTTATACCTCCTACGCTTGAAAAGAGGGACTTCCTTCCCAGTAGCTTTGCAAACAACCCACACTCGATCCCCAAATGTATGTTCTTCAATTCTCTCATTCACATGCCGCTTCCCTTGCCACTGAACATACAACATCTTCAAACACTCCTCTTGGATTTCCTTGAACTTGGCATCTGTATATATTTTTCGGAATACATATTCAGCCCTGAAGTTTGTCACCAACTGTCTATTATACCTGTTACTAATTGCATCCGCAGATCTTTCACTATTGGCTCTCACTTCCATAGCTTTGCAATATTGCTCCACAAATTGATGCAACTTTGTCCTCTTGTGCACAAAACCGTCAAAAAAACTATTAATGCTTTCAGACCGTTGTGTAGTCTTCATTCCAGCCCAGAATAAGTGTCTCATAAAAGGAGGAGCCCACATTATCCTTTCCCTATACGCACTGCATACGCAAACAACATTCTTATATATATTTCAGACCAACCAATAAAGACCTATACACAACATTCATTTTTATAAGACATAAACCAATGTTTCCTATACATAAACCAATGTTTACTATACATAAACATGGGTCTGCTTCCTGGAACAAGGGTTACTTCAGCATATACAAGCGTGTCAATCTCAGTATCACATACATAAAAATATCAGTGATTAAACTGAGATCATACCTGCCAGCCACTCATCGTTACCAAGCTCATATTTGTCTATTGCATCACACCACCTTTCCTCAAACTCCGCCTCCGAAACACTCTCGTATATTGCTTCTTGGAGGACGTCCTTGAAATCTTGATAATCTTTATATTTACCCAACTTCTTGCCGAACTTCGAGAGGATATGCCACAAGCACCAACGATGCCAAGTACCTCCCATCACATTAGCCAAGGCCTTCCTCATTGCCGCATCTTGATCTGTCAAAAAGCAAGTAGGAGCTTTACCTCCCATGCACATTAACCACGTCCTAAATACCCATGCATACGTTTCCGCATCCTCATGTGAAACTAGTGCACAACCAAGTAAAATACTTTGACCATGGTGATTCACCCCAACAAAATTTGCAAATGGAAGGTCGTACTCGTTCGTTAAGTATGTTGCATCAAAGCATACAACATCACCAAAGTACTCATAAGCGGCCCTACTTCTTGCATCCACCCACAACACATCTTTCAACTGCCCAACATCATCTAGACGATGCATATGAAAGAAATGTTGGTTGTCCTCTGTCATCTTGTGAAAATAACTAAGCATTGCATTTGTATCCCCATCAACAAATTTCAATCTCCGTTCCTTAGCTACAATATTCCTTAAGTCTCTTTCTGTCATCGACATGTTGTCAAAACCATTCCGCTCATTCGCAAGACTGCTATGTATGGTAGATATCTTCGCTCCTGCATTTGTATCATTAAAAAGCTTCCTCCTAACAGAACCATTCACCTCCTCCTGCCTAAACTTACTTATATAACGTGTCTTCCCCGGAGTGGGGTTATGATTTTCATGAGTAAGGATAACTTTCCTCACTTCCCATCCACCGTCTGCATTCACAACGCAATACAACATTACTGGGCAACCACATTTCTTTGTCTTCCTCGTTGATATTTCAACACCATTCCTAGCACAAGCAATCCTCTTTCCATCAACCCTCCTACGATTGTCTGGATACCCGGAACTTTCACACTTCCATGTATAGTTCTTCCACTCATGCACTGGCTTTCCACCTACCACTCTTTTATTTCCTGATGACCTTAACACCCCAAATCCCTGTTGTCTACCATATAGCGTAAAACACTTATCAGCCTCCTCAAATGAAGCAAATACCATTCCAACAATAGGATCAACAACCGGACCTACAACCGATAAGTTACTCTCTCCTACACTCCTTTCATCACCAATAACTCCCAAACTGTTTTCCAATACTATGTCCAAATTTTGTTCACTTATATTTAAATTCAAGTCAATATTTAAGCATTCTTCATCAACATCATACTGTTACAAAACATCATTTGTTAGCATTTCAAATATGTTTAATTCAATCTCTACTCAAAATAAATTAACTACCTCAAATTTAAATAACATAATTCAATTCAATTTTCCCGCCATCATCTTTCCTAACATAGTTCCATTATATACAATGCCTCTAATTTTTAAATTTACCCACATTTCTAAATCATTTTCCCCCTCCAATTTCACTTACCGCCAAAAGCTTTCTTCCCCCCAAATACTTTCAACTACCATTCAATGCAATACTAACCCATTAAATGCAATTTATAGTTACAATCCATGAAATTACTAATTTATTACCAACACCCACCATGGATCAATACAAAATACAATATTTTAAACCTTCACAACAGACAAATTAAACATTACACATTCACAATTTTCTATTTTACCTGAATATTCTTCTGCTCCATTTGTCTTAACTTCACTTTCACCAGGGAGCTTCACTTTCCAAGCTCCGTAGAGCAGCAAATTCCTTTTGCATTTTTCACTTTTTCCCCACTTAGGGTTTTCCCTCCTTTTTTTAATACACCTTAGGGTTTTCCCTCGTAAAGCTTTTTTTTTATACACCCAATTAAAAATAAAGTCCCCCACATGTTTTCATTTTGTTTCCTGATGAGTATTCCCATTACCATATTCCTTTCCCAATGTCACTTTCACTTCATTGGGGCTTCCCCTTTTTTTAACCTGTTTTATTACTACAACCCCACCTTTCTATTTTTTATTAGTATTAGTGGGCAGGAAGCCGCTCACTATGAGCGCTTTATCGCCTCTCTAATTATTGTCCCTCAACTTCTGATTCACTTATACTCTCCATTTACACTTCTCTCTCTCATTGCCTTCATAGTTCTAGCTCGACGTCACTTGTAAGCGTTCATTGCAAAGAAGATCATTCATATAGTTGATTGGTGGTAACATAAGCCACCCACAGTCCCCTCAATTTGGGTTTCCGTTTCACCAATTGTTTGCCTATCTATTATGATTTATTTGCTTTTGTTTAATTTGATCTTACAACTTCATTTAATTTAGTTATTATAGAAGTCTTGTTCTTGGTTCCAAATCTTTAAGGTACCTTATCCGAAAAAAGGCGTAAACAATGAACAAGTTAGTTTATTTCTTTTGAATTCTTCTCCGGCATAAGTTCTACTACTAGAAAACCAACCTAAATGGAGCCTAGTAATAAACAAGAATTCAACCGGAATACATAATTCTGGTTGTCATTTACAAAAGCAAAAATTAATCGACATTAAAGTTTTCCATCAATGCAACAAAGAATCTGAATAATTTTGTTAATTAATGCACTGAACTTCCTCTCACTCATCTTCTTCTAATCTTATTTTACATCAACAAAAGCTAAAATTTAAAACCCAGACAACCCAAAAATGAAGTTAAATGAGAGGAAGGCCAACAGTCATGTGGTAATATTTTTGTTGTTGCCCCATGATGCAATTTGAGCTTATCTCCGGCGTCGATGCTCAATATAATCCAAATATCAACCCATAATTGTAGGACTAATAACTAATAATAAGGGAAATTCTACATGGTGGCTCCTAGATTGCATTTTTCTATTTGGTGGCAGGGCAAAAAAAGATTTATATCAAGTGACCTCCAACTTTATGTAGATATACATAGTGACCTTATTAAGCTTATATTAAGCTAACCTATCACAACCACAACCACAACCCAACCCAACCACCACCACAAATACCCAAACACCATCCCAACCACCCAAAAAACGCCTCTTTTACTCTCTTTTCTCCACCACCCATCTGTCTCTTTCCTCCCTCCTGCCCTTCTTTCTCCTTTTCATTATCAACATCCCATCTCAAATTCATGTCCTCATTCACCGGTTCCACCAATTTTGCTCTCACAGACTGAGCTGCTCCAGTTCATAAACCCTGTAATAATACCTACTCCAGATAAAATCATGCTCAACAATATTCGTCACATCCCTCTTATAAATCCCCTCCCATTCTCCACCATCAAATTCTCCATCGTCCAAATCAAACCCCAATCTCCACTTCTCGAAATCACCCGCATCCTCAAACTCCTCCACATAAGTATTCACATCACATTGAATCCCTCTTAATTGATACAAAACAATAAAATTATACTGTGCTGTAAAGGAGAAAATACCAGTCAATAGATTAAACATCGAGAAGAGGATAAGTCCATTAAGCCATTCTCTTTGAGTTCCTATGATGAAGGTAGATAATTAATGAACTACATTTTAAAATTAGACTGAAAAGCAAGACCTAGAACTAAGGATGTAATTTGGTTTGAAATATACAAAAATCTATTTAAATTTATCACTAATTTGTAAATTTGGTATGAAATAAAAAGTTCTTATTTCAGAATTCAGAATGGAATGAGTTGACAATATTTGTTCCATATCCATAAAAAAATATTTCATCTATTCCACGAAGTTGAATATCTTTCTCATGCATAACCACCCAATTGGCGAATTCATATTCATATGTCATTATTGTGGGTCGTGGAGGTTTCAGGGTTAGAGGGGATGTTTTGTGGGTTCACAGATAGAAAGGAGATGAGGGTGGAGAGAGAAAGAGTGTGGTTTAATTAGTTAGCCACCAATTAATGAAATAAGGTCACTAGATAGAATTTATCAGAGTTGGGAGTCACTTTGTATAATTTTATTTTGCCCTGCCACCATATAGAAAAATTGAAAGTTGAAGGCCACCATGTAGAATTTCCCTAATAAAAATGCACCTCAATTTATTGGTCAATGGACACTACTATGTGATCTATTCCACAAGGTATTCTTCACACTTAGCTTATGTTGGTGAAATTGTGGCACTTATGTTAAAGCTATGTCGAAGCTATGTCGTTGAGAAAATTATCGGACTTATGTTGGTTAGATCGTGGGACTTAAATAGTAATACACCATATATATATATATATATATATATATATATATATATATAAGCAAAGTATAGTTTTGTATGTATGGAGGTAAAAAAAAATAATTTGGAGTCTAACTTACAAAAGAAACTCTGTGAATCCACTTTTTTTTGTAGAAATATCTGTACGTATATGAAGATTAGTATTAATAATTATATTTTATGTAGGTTGATTATCAGAAAAAATGGATGAGTACTCGATGAAAGGAATCAACAACGATCCCTATGTGGTGTACTTTAATTTGAGATAGTAGGTAGGAGGAAAAGACGATTTATTCTTGGTTTGGGTACAAGTGGTGATATGATCTTCTAAAAGAAATAATCAAGCCGAGTTGACAACTATTCTAGTGTCTATACGCCTTCTTTGCTGAAATGAGAGCCAACAATTAACATTTCCAAGGCAAAGAGCTTATGGCGATATATAGGCAACAACTTAAGAAGGAAAGACAAAGTCTCCAAATGAAAAAGGAGATAGAAGAGGAAACTAAAAAGTCCGTAGAGTACCTTTAGGAGAAAAAAAACACAATGCATGCATGAGTACGCTCAAATGATTTCTCAGTATAGTGGTTCTTTTCTTTTCAGCCAACCACGTGACCCATGCAATCTATTTGGTGGTGAATCAAGAGTTCCTTGTACTGGTTAGACCTGTAGTCTATTAAGACAGTTTTCATGCGACTTATATATTAGTATTGTTACTACCATTTTTAGATGCCCAATAACATTTATTATGGTACATTGTATTAGACCTCAAAAGGTTTAATTTCGTCATAACATGAAAGCCCAACAAGAGCATGAAGCCCAGTGGATAAAGTCAACACAAGTCAAAGTCAATAGGAGAAGATTGCCAAGACCATCAGGAGATGAAAGTCAAGAATGATAAGTGTGCAGGTAATTAAAGAGCAATCATCAAACGGATTCATATAAGGAAGAACGTGCAAGGCTACAGTTATTCAGCGCCACAAGACGGTTGAGATTTGAATAAAAAATGAATCAAATGTTTTCCCTCCAAGCAAGCATGGAAGTTATGCATCATGCTTCTCTATAAATAGAAGAACGATCATCAAGCAAACAACAACAACACACAAAACAACTTGCAATTACTCTTTTTCTTAGCGTAGCCTAGCTCTAGAGTAGCCAACCCCCTTCTGGGGTTATAGTTTAGTCCTTAGACGTAGAACATGTTCTGGTGACGAGTCCTGTAATTCTCCGATTGAAGCAAGGAACCATGGAGGTAACTCCCTTCGTGTCTTCCCTTTAGTTGTCCAGCCTGACTTATCCCCCTATGTGTTGTAAAATTCTTTCCTAAAAGTTTGTGGCATATATGGGAATGTTGTGCTTTAATTAATAGATTAATTATTATTTGCTCTATTTATTGCATTTCGCCTGAATTTATTAGGCGTTGTGGTTTAATCCTAAATTAAATTGCAACAAAGTACGTTATCAAGGTTTTATCTAATTAAAACCGGTAACCCCCAGGGGCTAAGTCTCCCGTGACATTCAGTACCAAACTACTGGGCGTGCATTGACTTGTTTGCAAAGTCAACTAACTGATTTTGCACCAACAAGTTTTTTGGCGACCACAGTGGGAGAAGAAGATTCATAAACACATTGTGAACTTTCTTCTTCATACTTTCAAAAAACCAACTGTGAAATAAAAACGGTTGCTTTTATGAAAATGCCGGATACACGTTCTAAAAAGAATAAGGAAGTTGCTCAGGAGGGAACAAGTTTCCAAAACATGGAAATATGTTATTCAACTCCTCCGGAAAATAGGGCGCAGGGTAATAATGATGAATCAGTTCACCATACTCATGAAGAGTCAAATGGAGAGACCCCACAAAGGGAAAGCTCATCTCCAAGTAATACTGGTCGTGGACTTGTACAACAAATGTATGGAAAGTTTACAGAAATAGTAAATAATTTACTGTTAGAAGTCAGAGAGAGTCATAGACAGCAATTTGACTCCAACTATAGGACTCTAGCCCACGATTCTGCCAGGGTCTTCACAGATATCCTACAAAGGATAAGTGAAGAGAATAGAGAGATCAACTCTAGGCAGATCGACAGAATACTTGTAGATATCAATGATACTATGAGTGCAACTTTCACGGCAATGTCGACATCTCTTGCCACTGAAGTAGTTACTCGTCTAGAACCACTAGTCGAAAAACACTATCAGTTAAATGAGAAACTAGTTAAGGCCTTAGAAGAGGTCCCATTGAATAGAGTAAGAGGAAATTCTGGTATAGAGCCAGACGTTCCTCCACTAGGTTACCCTTCGAGGGTACATTTCTCCCACCCTAAAAATAGAGATATACTTATTTCAGGCGATCCACAAACTTCCTCTCATACACACCAAACAAGGGCCATACCCTTGAGTCATGGAGAGGGTAATCATGGGAACGTTAGGAGAAGTGGTGAAATAGCAGTGGGCGTGGAGCCAGGCCGGCACCAGGCGTCAGGACATCACCAACCTTCGTTTTCCATGGGTGGTGGACAAATTGGTGACAACACACATCAATCTGGTCCATCACAGGGAGGACAGAGGCAAGATGCTTTTGTTACAAATAACAATAGTATACCGGATGCGTATGCACCTTTCAACCAACCAAATGTGGTTGGAAGTCTGATGTGTTCAAGTTTATCGGGGTTTTTACGTTGTTTTAGACGTCTTTTGGATGGAAGGCTTGGTCGTAGTCATGGGCATTAGCACACTTTTAGGCTTTAGCGGAAGTTTAAGGTTGAAGTTGTAAGAGAGTGTTAAGGTACGACATTGTGAGCCTTTGGAGTTGTTGGGAGCTTTGGCCTATAGTCACTTTGGGCATCAACGCAAGCAGCACATGAACATCATTGGACAGCATCGGCACCATCATCCTTCTGGCCAGCCAAGCAAGTTCAAGAAAAGCCCAGGTCGCACCTCGTGACCTGTACCGCACCTCGCGACCTGGGCACTTTTGTGGTCCGTTCGTGTCCGTCGTAAAATACGAGGTGCGACCATACTCGCACCTCGTGACATGGCTATGTCGCACCTCGCGAAGTATGCCGCACCTCGCGACCCCTGGCGCTGGGCAAAGTCGGCTAAGTTGCCGACTTAGACAACTTGTAACTTTCTTCTTCTTTTTCGTTATAGTTTCTTTTGGGAGTATAAATAGGACATTATTCTTAACCCTAAGGGAGTAGCCACTCTTAGAGAAAAAGAACTCCTCCCTTTTGTTTTAGTTTTTCTAGTTTTCATCTTCCATTGAGCTCTATGTATTTTACTTTTGTATTGTGGACAAGAAGCATGGAAATTATAGCTTAAACTCTCTTGGGAATGGTTGAAGGAAGCTTTTGACGGTTTATTGTAAGATTTACTCTTTCTCTTACTCTTTATCTTGGTTATTGTCTAGCTTTCAATATTAATGTTTATGGTCATGACTTGGATTAGCTAGAGTACTACTAGTTGATGTTTGTTGTTGATTTAATGCTAGGTTTCGGATATAATCCGATGTTATATGCTTAACCATGTTGTAGTAAGCTAGGTTCTCTTGATTTATGCTTGAACATTATTGAGTGAATCCAGCTTAAGCTAGACAAGTTGTTGAATGCTTAGCGCTTGTTTAAATATCGGCAATATTATCGGTTCTCTATTCTTAATGCGATTCTTAGTTTGAATCTCGACGCTAGGAGAGGTTGATTGAGAATTAGGATTTTGTAATGCGCAGCTCGTACTTACTTAACTAAAACTTGAGAGAACGGAGGATTCGATCCTTAACGATAATCAACCAAGAATTGAGTAAGCTTCGCGGTGAATCGATAAATAGATCCGTAGAAGTGGATATCAACTGGACCCTAACTTCGTTATTATTGACTTCCACTAGTTAATTTTCATCTTGTTTGCTCGTCTAGATTTTGATTTAATCCAAAATCCCCCATTGCCTCGATTGTTCATCACGTAAAGAAATCTAGGTGATCAGTTTCATTAAATACACTTGCCTTCCCCATTTCCCTGTGGATACGAACCCTACTTCCCATCTACATTTATTTGTAAAAGAGAGTAGGAGAAAATTATATTTGGTGACTCTCACGACAAGAGCCCGCCAAATTTTGGCGCCGTTTGTGGGAAACGGTGTTACTTGTTTGTATTTAGTGTATGTTTTTGGATTGTATTGCTTATGGTTTTTGTTTATGGTTAATACTCGTGCTACTAACCAAGAGCCTTTGCAGTACGATCGAGATCTAGAACTAACCCTTTTCAGGTTGAGAAGAGAATTGCGTGAAGGCTTTAGAGAGCTCCCTTTTTCGCTTGAATTTGAAGAAGAGATGCCTCCTAGAGTTGAGCACCGCACTTTAAAGGAGCTCACTGCTCCTAACCTTGACCAACAGCCTTTGTGTATCACATTTCCGGAACCGGAAGTGGGTGACACATTTGAGCTAAAGTCGGGGTTGATGCATTTGCTTCCCTCATTCCATGGGCTAAATGGTGAAGATCCAAATAAACATTTGTCAGAGTTTCACGTGGTATGCAGCAGCATGAAACCAAGCAGTGGCGGAGCCAGGATTTCAAAATCGGGGGGTCACAAAAATTGTCGAAGATCGGGTTGTTTTCCCATTGCCTTTGATTTTTTTGATCTAGGTGTATCACTCATCATTTCCTATATTCATTATATAATACTTCAAATTAACACATATGAACTAACTATTAAACTATATGAAAATCAATCAATAAATTACCATCATAAAGAAACTAAATCATCATATGAAATTATAAATTAATTAACACTACCTAATTTATACAAATTACAAATTCACACATTCACAAAAAAAACTTAACAACAAAGTTGGAGAAAAGCATTATAAACAACATAATACTTCTACAAATTTGGATAATCATAAAAAATATAAAAAGATAGTCACATTAATCACATTAATCTAAAATAACTTCAACCATTTTTTTTGAAAGGTCCTGTTCAACCAACTGAAGGAGCGACAAGAAACAAAAATTTATTGAAATATAATAATAATTTTGATTTTGATTTTCAAAAAATAAACATATCAATTTCAAGAAACGAAACCCCTAAGTAGCTAGAACAATTAAGGTAACTGAGATAAAACATCAGATCTGAAAGGAAATTAGATAAAAAGATGAAATGAAACATGAAAAATTTCAAACTAGAAGGTAAGTTTAACTATCCTGCATCGTGCGGTGGTCGACGGAGTCTCCGGTATCGTGAACGGTGAACTCGTGAAGCCTGAACTCGTGAAGTCTCTGGCGTCAAAGAAAAGAAAAGCCTGAACTCTTGAAGTCTCCGGCGTCAAAGAAAAGAAATCCAGTAAACCTTGCACTTTTTGAGTTTTGAATATGGGGAAAAGGAAGGAGGGAGATGTCTCAGAATCTCAGATGAGAATTGGGAAAAGGAAGGAGGGAGAAAGTGATAAGTTTTAAAACCCAAACTTTCCTTCTTTTCTGTCGCTCAACTTGCTTGCGTCTGGCGCAGCAAATTTTTTTAATTTTTTTTAATTTTTTTTTTTACGAAAAATCCTTAATTTTTTTTTAATTCGCGGGGTCACGTGACCCCACGTGACCCATGCTAGCTCCGCCACTGACCCCTATTATTATCCCCGGAATTCTCCACCAACGCCTGATTCCCATGCTTTACAAATAAAGTATACCTTGTGTTTTCCATCTTCTTTACTTCATAAACATACAACAAATCCTCTAAACCAAATGACATATTCATACCCCTAGCAAAAATGTCTAACACTTGATATATCCTCCATACCAGGGGCATAATTTGCCCAAGGCTCACCTTAAAAGCCTCTATGAGTTCGTTCATTAACGGATTCAGAGGAAACTTATGGCCTATTTTAAACGGATACTCATATAAAACTATCCAACCCTTAGGATAGTCACCATGTCTTTCCTCCTTTGTGAGAACCCTAACCTTATTTAATATAGGTAAATCCGCCTTTTCCATGAGATCATATATCTAACGATCTTCTAAAAACTCACTAGCTACATTAACCCCCACCCCCTTTACATCAAGGCCAACGACGACAACCTCTTTGTCATCGAAAAACTTTCTGGATGTCTTAGACTTCCTAATTTGTTGGAGTTCTTTTTGGAGCCATGTGGCGTGGAAAGAAAAGAACGAAGTAGGAAGGCGAGGAAACGATAATTACCTATTGCCGAGAAACCGATGGAGGAATTGGGAAGTTGAACCGGTGAGCTCGCCTTGGTGAAATTTTCGAAAATTTTGGAGAGAGTGTTGAAGTGACAAGAGGAAGTACAGGGAAGCGTTTATATAGGGAAAAGCGTGCATAGAAGTACAATGATGATAGGAGTCTAGGGACGCATAATTGTCGCCTCTTCCCAAGGTGGTTGGTACAAAAGGCTACAATTAAGAGCAAATTGTTTATCCCTAAAAATGTTGAGTTGGCCAAAGATAGTTTTTATTTTTGAATAATAAGATAAGGGGAGGTGGTTATCAAAGATAGGGAGAAGTGGAGCGAAATTCGAGTCCACTATCAACTGCACAAGAGAGAAACATGGAGGAAGTTGGGGAGCGTGCCAGATCCCCTATTTTGGTGGGCTGAGCAACGACTAGGAATCACGTGGAAGTGCCAAGTATAGATGGCAGCTTATTATTGTAACCTATAATTATTGTCCCTCAACTTCTGATTCACTTATACTCTCCATTTACACTTCTCTCTCTCATTGCCTTCATAGTTCTAGCTCGACGTCACTTGTAAGCGTTCATTGCAAAGAAGATCATTCATATAGTTGATTGGTGGTAACATAAGCCACCCACAGTCCCCTCAATTTGGGTTTCCGTTTCACCAATTGTTTGCCTATCTATTATGATTTATTTGCTTTTGTTTAATTTGATCTTACAACTTCATTTAATTTAGTTATTATAGAAGTCTTGTTCTTGGTTCCAAATCTTTAAGGTACCTTATCCGAAAAAAGGCGTAAACAATGAACAAGTTAGTTTATTTCTTTTGAATTCTTCTCCGGCATAAGTTCTACTACTAGAAAACCAACCTAAATAGAGCCTAGTAATAAACAAGAATTCAACCGGAATACATAATTCTGGTTGTCATTTACAAAAGCAAAAATTAATCGACATTAAAGTTTTCCATCAATGCAACAAAGAATCTGAATAATTTTGTTAATTAATGCACTGAACTTCCTCTCACTCATCTTCTTCTAATCTTATTTTACATCAACAAAAGCTAAAATTCAAAACCCAGACAACCCAAAAATGAAGTTAAATGAGAGGAAGGCCAACAGTCATGTGGTAATATTTTTGTTGTTGCCCCATGATGCAATTTGAGCTTATCTCCGGCGTCGATGCTCAATATAATCCAAATATCAACCCATAATTGTAGGACTAATAACTAATAATAAGGGAAATTCTACATGGTGGCTCCTAGATTGCATTTTTCTATTTGGTGGCAGGGCAAAAAAAGATTTATATCAAGTGACCTCCAACTTTATGTAGATATACATAGTGACCTTATTAAGCTTATATTAAGCTAACCTATCACAACCACAACCACAACCCAACCCAACCACCACCACAAATACCCAAACACCATCCCAACCACCCAAAAAAACGCCTCTTTTACTCTCTTTTCTCCACCACCCATCTGTCTCTTTCCTCCCTCCTGCCCTTCTTTCTCCTTTTCATTATCAACATCCCATCTCAAATTCATGTCCTCATTCACCGGTTCCACCAATTTTGCTCTCCTGATCGAGTTGCTCCACTTCATAAACCCTGTAATAATACCTACTCCAGATAAAATCATGCTCAACAATATTCGTCACATCCCTCTTATAAATCCCCTCCCATTCTCCACCATCAAATTCTCCATCGTCCAAATCAAACCCCAATCTCCACTTCTCGAAATCACCCGCATCCTCAAACTCCTCCACATAAGTATTCACATCACATTGAATCCCTCTCAATTGATACAAAACAATAAAATTATACTGTGCTGTAAAGGAGAAAATACCAGTCAATAGATTAAACATCGAGAAGAGGATAAGTCCATTAAGCCATTCTCTTTGAGTTCCTATGATGAAGGTAGATAATTAATGAAC
The DNA here is from genome assembly GCA_947648045.1 of Beta corolliflora. NCBI lineage: Eukaryota > Viridiplantae > Streptophyta > Magnoliopsida > Caryophyllales > Amaranthaceae > Beta > Beta corolliflora. The sequence goes on from CANSZD010002889.1 coordinate 47,468, forward strand.
TACATTTTAAAATTAGACTGAAAAGCAAGACCTAGAACTAAGGATGTAATTTGGTTTGAAATATACAAAAATCTATTTAAATTTATCACTAATTTGTAAATTTGGTATGAAATAAAAAGTTCTTATTTCGGAATTCAGAATGGAATGAGTTGACAATATTTGTTCCATATCCATAAAAAAATATTTCATCTATTCCACGAAGTTGAATTTCTTTCTCATGCATAACCACCCAATTGGCGAATTCATATTCATATGTCATTATTGTGGGTCGTGGAGGTTTCAGGGTTAGAGGGGATGTTTTGTGGGTTCACAGATAGAAAGGAGATGAGGGTGGAGAGAGAAAGAGTGTGGTTTAATTAGTTAGCCACCAATTAATGAAATAAGGTCACTAGATAGAATTTATCAGAGTTGGGAGTCACTTTGTATAATTTTATTTTGCCCTGCCACCATATAGAAAAATTGAAAGTTGAAGGCCACCATGTAGAATTTCCCTAATAAAAATGCACCTCAATTTATTGGTCAATGGACACTACTATGTGATCTATTCCACAAGGTATTCTTCACACTTAGCTTATGTTGGTGAAATTGTGGCACTTATGTTAAAGCTATGTCGAAGCTATGTCGTTGAGAAAATTATCGGACTTATGTTGGTTAGATCGTGGGACTTAAATAGTAATACACCATATATATATATATATATATATATATATATATATATATATATATATATATATATATATATATATATATATAAGCAAAGTATAGTTTTGTATGTATGGAGGTAAAAAAAATAATTTGGAGTCTAACTTACAAAAGAAACTCTGTGAATCCACTTTTTTTTGTAGAAATATCTGTACGTATATGAAGATTAGTATTAATAACTATATTTTATGTAGGTTGATTATCAGAAAAAAAGGATGAGTACTCGATGAAAGGAATCAACAACGATCCCTATGTGGTGTACTTTAATTTGAGATAGTAGGTAGGAGGAAAAGACGATTTATTCTTGGTTTGGGTACAAGTGGTGATATGATCTTCTAAAAGAAATAATCAAGCCGAGTTGACAACTATTCTAGTGTCTATACACCTTCTTTGCTGAAATGAGAGCCAACAATTAACATTTCCAAGGCAAAGAGCTTATGGCGATATATAGGCAACAACTTAAGAAGGAAAGACAAAGTCTCCAAATGAAAAAGGAGATAGAAGAGGAAACTAAAAAGTCCGTAGAGTACCTTTTGGAGAAAAAAAACACAATGCATGCATGTGTACGCTCAAATGATTTCTCAGTATAGTGGTTCTTTTCTTTTCAGCCAACCACGTGACCCATGCAATCTATTTGGTGGTGAATCAAGAGTTCCTTGTACTGGTTAGACCCGTAGTCTATTAAGACAATTTTCATGCGACTTATATATTAGTATTGTTACTACCATTTTTAGATGCCCAATAACATTTATTATGGTGCATTGTATTAGACCTCAAAAGGTTTAATTTCGTCATAACATGAAAGCCCAACAAGAGCATGAAGCCCAGTGGATAAAGTCAACACAAGTCAAAGTCAATAGGAGAAGATTGCCAAGACCATCAGGAGATGAAAGTTAAGAATGATAAGTGTGCAGGTAATTAAAGAGCAATCATCAAACGGATTCATATAAGGAAGAACGTGCAAGGCTACAGTTATTCAGTGCCACAAGACGGTTGAGATTTGAATAAAAAATGAATCAAATGTTTTCCCTCCAAGCAAGCATGGAGGTTATGCATCATGCTTCTCTATAAATAGAAGAACGATCATCAAGCAAACAACAACAACACACAAAACAACTTGCAATTACTCTTTTTCTTAGCGTAGCCTAGCTCTAGCGTAGCCAACACCCTTCTGGGGTTATAGTTTAGTCCTTAGACGTAGAACATGTTCTGGTGACGAGTCCTGTAATTCTCCGATTGAAGCAAGGAACCATGGAGGTAACTCCCTTCGTGTCTTCCCTTTAGTTGTCCAGCCTGGCTTATCCCCCTATGTGTTGTAAAATTCTTTCCTAAAAGTTTGTGGCATATATGGGAATGTTGTGCTTTAATTAATAGATTAATTATTGTTTGCTCTATTTATTGCATTTCGCCTGAATTTAATAGGCGTTGTGGTTTAATCCTAAATTAAATTGCAACAAAGTACGTTATCAAGGTTTTATCTAATTAAAACCGGTAACCCCCAGGGGCTAAGTCTCCCGTGACATTCAGTACCAAACTACTGGGCGTGCATTGACTTGTTTGCAAAGTCAACTAACTGATTTTGCACCAATAAGTTTTTTGGCGACCACAGTGGGAGAAGAAGATTCGTAAACACATTGTGAACTTTCTTCTTCATACTTTCAAAAAACCAACTGTGAAATAAAAACGGTTGCTTTTATGAAAATGCCGGATACACGTTCTAAAAAGAATAAGGAAGTTGCTCAGGAGGGAACAAGTTTCCAAAACATGGAAATATGTTATTCAACTCCTCCGGAAAATAGGGCGCAGGGTAACAATGATGAATCAGTTCACCATACTCATGAAGAGTCAAATGGAGAGACCCCACAAAGGGAAAGCTCATCTCCAAGTAATACTGGTCGTGGACTTGTACAACAAATGTATGGAAAGTTTACAGAAATAGTAAATAATTTACTGTTTGAAGCCAGAGAGAGTCATAGACAGCAATTTGACTCCAACTATAGGACTCTAGCCCACGATTCTGCCAGGGTCTTCACAGATATCCTACAAAGGATAAGTGAAGAGAATAGAGAGATCAACTCTAGGCAGATCGACAGAATACTTGTAGATATCAATGATACTATGAGTGCAACTTTCACGGCAATGTCGACATCTCTTGCCACTGAAGTAGTTACTCGTCTAGAACCACTAGTCGAAAAACACTATCAGTTAAATGAGAAACTAGTTAAGACCTTAGAAGAGGTCCCATTGAATAGAGCAAGAGGAAATTCTGGTATAGAGCCAGACGTTCCTCCACTAGGTTACCCTCCGAGGGTACATTTCTCCCACCCTAAAAATAGAGATATACTTATTTCAGGCGATCCACAAACTTCCTCTCATACACACCAAACAAGGGCCATACCCTTGAGTCATGGAGAGGGTAATCATGGGAACGTTAGGAGAAGTGGTGAAATAGCAGTGGGCGTGGAGCCAGGCCGGCACCAGGCGTCAGGACATCACCAACCTTCGTTTTCCATGGGTGGTGGACAAATTGGTGACAACACACATCAATCTGGTCCATCACAGGGAGGACAGAGGCAAGATGCTTTTGTTACAAATAACAATAGTATACCGGATGCGTATGCACCTTTCAACCAACCAAATGTGGTTGGAAGTCTGATGTGTTCAAGTTTATCGGGGTTTTTACGTTGTTTTAGACGTCTTTTGGATGGAAGGCTTGGTCGTAGTCATGGGCATTAGCACACTTTTAGGCTTTAGCGGAAGTTTAAGGTTGAAGTTGTAAGAGAGTGTTAAGGTACGACATTGTGAGCCTTTGGAGTTGTTGGGAGCTTTGGCCTATAGTCACTTTGGGCATCAACGCAAGCGGCACATGAACATCATTGGACCGGCATCGGCACCATCATCCTTCGGCGCCCAAGCAAGTTCAAGAAAAGCCCGGGTCGCACCTCGTGACTGTACCGCACCTCGCGACCCGGGCACTTTTGTGGTCCGTTCGTGTCCGTCGTAAAATACGAGGTGCGACCATACTCGCACCTCGTGACATGGCTATGTCGCACCTCGCGAAGTATGCCGCACCTCGCGACCCTCGGCGCCTGGGCAAAAGTCGGCTAAGTTGCCGACTTAGACAACTTGTAACTTTCTTCTTCTTTTTCGTTATAGTTTCTTTTGGGAGTATAAATAGGACATTATTCTTAACCCTAAGGGAGTAGCCACTCTTAGAGAAAAAGAACTCCTCCCTTTTGTTTTAGTTTTTCTAGTTTTCATCTTCCATTGAGCTCTATGTATTTTACTTTTGTATTGTGGACAAGAAGCATGGAAATTATAGCTTAAACTCTCTTGGGAATGGTTGAAGGAAGCTTTTGACGGTTTATTGTAAGATTTACTCTTTCTCTTACTCTTTATCTTGGTTATTGTCTAGCTTTCAATATTAATGTTTATGGTCATGACTTGGATTAGCTAGGAGTACTACTAGTTGATGTTTGTTGTTGATTTAATGCTAGGTTTCGGATATAATCGATGTTATATGCTTAACCATGTTGTAGTAAGCTAGGTTCTCTTGATTTATGCTGAACATTATTGAGTGAATCCAGTTAAGCTAGACAAGTTGTTGAATGCTTAGCGCTTGTTTAAATATCGGCAATATTATCGGTTCTCTATTCTTAATGCGATTCTTAGTTTGAATCTCGACGCTAGGAGAGGTTGATTGAGAATTAGGATTTTGTAATGCGCAGCTCGTACTTACTTAACTAAAACTTGAGAGAACGGAGGATTCGATCCTTAACGATAATCAACCAAGAATTGAGTAAGCTTGCAGTGAATCGATAAATAGATCCGTAGAAGTGGATATCAACTGGACCCTAACTTCGTTATTATTGACTTCCACTAGTTAATTTTCATCTTGTTTGCTCGTCTAGATTTTGATTTAATCCAAAATCCCCCATTGCCTCGATTGTTCATCACGTAGAGAAATCTAGGTGATCAGTTTCATTAAATACACTTGCCTTCCCCATTTCCCTGTGGATACGAACCCTACTTCCTATCTACATTTATTTGTAAAAGAGAGTAGGAGAAAATTATATTTGGTGACTCTCACGACAAGAGCCCGCCAAATTTTGGCGCCGTTGCCGGGGAAACGGTGTTACTTGTTTGTATTTAGTGTATGTTTTTGGATTGTATTGCTTATGGTTTTTGTTTATGGTTAATACTCGTGCTACTAACCAAGAGCCTTTGCAGTACGATCGAGATCTAGAACTAACCCTTTTCAGGTTGAGAAGAGAATTGCGTGAAGGCTTTAGAGAGCTCCCTTTTTCGCTTGAATTTGAAGAAGAGATGCCTCCTAGAGTTGAGCACCGCACTTTAAAGGAGCTCACTCGCTCCTAACCTTGACCAACGACCTTTGTGTATCACATTTCGAACAGGAAGTGGGGGACACATTTGAGCTAAAGTCGGGGTTGATACATTTGCTTCCCTCATTCCATGGGCTAAATTGTGAAGATCCAAATAAACATTTGTCAGAGTTTCACGTGGTATGCAGCAGCATGAAACCAAGTGGAGTTTCAGAAGACAGAATCAAGCTTAAAGCCTTCCCCTTTTCACTAAAAGACGCAGCAAAGGACTGGATGTACTACCTTCCGGCTGGCAGCATCACCACTTGGGCACAATTGAAAAAGAGCTTTCTCGAGAAATACTTTCCCACTTCTAAATCATCTACATTGAAGAAGGAGATAAGTAACATTGAGCAACGGGGTGATGAGTCTTTTTATGAGTATTGGGAGAGGTTTAAGAAGTTATGTGCTAGCTGTCCATACCACGGTTATTCAGAGGAAGATTTGGTGCTATATTTCTATAATGGCTTATGTGATGAGGATGCTAGGATGGTAAATGCAGCAAGTGGCGGCTCCATTGTGAATAAAACCGCACTCGCTGCTAAGGAACTGTTAAATGAGCTTGCTGAAAGCTCGAGGCAGTTTAGTAGAAGGTCTGGATCTCGACGTGTGGTCGCCGAGGGTTCTAGTTCTTCTAAGCTGGAAGATCAGGTGCAAGCTCTCACATCCGTGATGCGAGAATTCATAGTGAATGAGAAAACTCACCAAGTAAAGGCTTGCGGCATTTGCTCTTCAAATCATCCAACTGATTTTTGCCCTCATCTACAAGAAGAACCGAGTGAAGAGGTTAAGGCGGTCGGTTTTCAGGGCCAAGGTTTCCAGAAAAGATATGATCCATATTCGGTACTCTACAATCCGGGATGGCGAGATCATCCTAATTTGAGGTACGGGAATTCATCAGGGAACCAGCAGCCGCCACAGCAGTATAACCGCCCACCACCTCCTTATTCGAGGGCACCGGAACAAGGAGCTCCATATTTTCGGCCGCAAGGCCAATCACAGGGACCGAGTACCAGCATGTCTACAGAGGATATGATTAATGCTTTAACTAAAAATGTTACTAACATGCGGGAAATATGGTTCGGTTTCGGGGAGGAGACTCGTTCGAGCATAAAGATTCCGGAAAAGCAAATGAGTCAGGTCTCGGGAGCTGTGGGTCGATTAGAGGCTCGTGATTCGGGTAAGCTACCGTCTCAAACGGAGATTAATCCGAGACAAAATGCAAGTGCCATAACACTAAGAAGCGGAAGAGAACTACAGAGCAATGATAAAGCGACCGCTAAAGACAAAGAGGTAGAGGAAGAGGTCATTGTTTATGAACCGGTGCCCGATGCCGAGCCAATGTCATCTACATCAGATGAGCAATCTAAGCAACCACCACCTCCACCACCTTATGAGCCGGTTCCACCATTTCCAGAGGCACTGAAAGATACTCGAAGAAAGGAGTGCGATAAAGACATTTACGAAACCTTTCGTAAATGTGAGGTAAACATTCCCCTTTTAGATGCTTTAAAACAAATTCCTAGGTATGCAAAGTTTCTTAAGGAAATGTGCATTACTAAAAGAAAACAACGGTTAAGGGGAGCGCAAAAGGTTAAGGTTAGCGAACATGTGTCTGCCATGTTTCGAAAGAAACTTCCCCAAAATGCGTGATCCGGGCATGTTTGCTATACCTTGTGTGATTGGGGACACCACGTTTCCAAGGGCTATGCTAGATTTAGGGGCTTCTATAAATGTAATTCCTTATTCTTTGTACGAGTCCTTAAAGCTAGGTGCCTTACATGAAACAGTGTTGTGATTCGATTAGTCGACCGTTCTAATGCTTATCCTAAGGGAATAGTGGAAGACGTGTTAGTTAAGGTTGATAAGCGATTTTTCCCGCCGATTTTTATGTCCTAGATATGGAGCACGATGAACATGCGACCCCTATTTTGTTAGGACGACCATTTTTAAAAACTGCTAGGACTAAAATTGATGCGCATAGTGGATCTCTTACTATGGAATTTGATGGAGATACAAGTAGAGTTCAACATTTATGATTCCATGAAATTTCCGAGTGATGATCATTCAAGTTATTCTATAGATGTGATTGACTCTTTTCGCGGGACGTGTTTGAAATTGATGGTAAAGATGAATCACAGTGGTTCTTGAGCATAGTTTGAAAGATAATGAAATTGAGTATGTTTTAAGCGCTAATTTGCAGGAAATAGTGCAGGTTTTGGAAGATCAAGACAAGCTTCCGACGGTCCCTTTTCATTTTGGACCCGTCCCACTAACCATTCCTAGAGAGAAGTTGTTACCATCTGTTTTGCAGGCCCCAAAAGTGGAATTGAAGTCACTTCCCGATAATTTGAAGTATGTGTTCCTTGGAGAAGGAGAAACATTACCAGTGATCATCTCAAGTCGCCTCACCCGGAACAAGAAAGAAGACTTATTGAGGTTCTTAAGGAGCATAGAGAAGCAATTGGATGGACGATTGCCGACATCAAAGGCATAAGTCCCACCACATGCATGCATCGGATCTTGATTGAAGATGACGCGAAACCAGTGAGGCAACCACAACGCCGGTTAAACCCACCTATGATGGAGGTAGTGAAAGCGGAAATTTTGAAATTACTCCAAGCAGGTATGATTTACCCTATTTCGATAGCAAATGGGTTAGTCCTACCCAAGTTGTGCCCAAGAAGACGGGTGTAAACTGTTGTGGAAAACCAAAATGGTGAGTTGATTCCTACACGTATCCAAAATGGATGGCGTGTTTGCATTGATTATCGTAAATTGAATGCTGTGACTAGGAAAGACCATTTTCCTTTACCATTTATAGATCAAATGCTTGAAAGACTTCCTAATCATGCCTTCTATTGCTTCTTAGATGGTTATTCAGGGTATTTCCAGGTGGCTATTGCGCCAGAGGATCAAGAGAAAACCACATTTACGTGTCCTTTTGGCACGTTTGCATATAGGCGCATGCCTTTTGGGTTATGCAATGCCCCTGCCACTTTTCAGAGATGTATGATGAGTGTATTCTCTGAATATGTCGAAAGGTTTGTTGAAGTTTTTATGGATGATTTCACTATACATGGAGATTCTTTTGACGGTTGTTGTTTGCAACACTTAGTTTTTGTGCTTAGAAGATGTATAGATTCTAACCTTGTGTTGAATTCCGAGAAGTGCCATTTTATGGTGCGACAAGGGATTGCTTTAGGCCATGTGGTTTACGAAAAAGGACTCGAGGTAGATAAAGCTAAGGTAGACACTATTCAATCTTTGCCTTATCCTACTAATGTTAGAGAAATACGTTCTTTTCTTGGCCATGCGGGTTTTTATCGCGAGTTCATCAAGGACTTTTCAAAGATTTCATCTCCTTTTTATGTAAGTTGTTGCAAAAGGATGTGGATTTTTCTTTTGGACGAACATTGCAAGAATGCCTTTAAAACCTTGAAAGAAAGACTTGTCTCGGCTCCAATTATACAACCACCTGATTGGTCTCTTCCCTTTGAGATCATGTGCGATGCAAGTGACTACGCCGTCGGAGCGGTGTTAGGTCAAAGGGTGGGGAGAGCACCTCATGCTATCTATTATGCTTCCATGACACTAAATGAGGCTCAGCGTAACTATTCTACTACGAAAAGAATTGTTAGGCGTAGTATTTTCTTTGGAAAAATTTAGATCTTATTTGCTTGGAACAAAAGTTATTGTATATACTGACCATGCAGCTCTTCGTCATTTAATGACGAAAAAAGAAGCCAAGCCAAGATTGATCAGGTGGATTCTACTTTTGAGCGAGTTTGATTTGGAGGTGAAAGACAAAAAGGGGACCGAGAATTTAGTAGCGGATCATTTGAGTAGATTGGTGTCTTCCTATGATTTAGAGAAGAATGTTAAAAAACCATGGAAAGAACCAATTCGAGAAGAATTCCCGGATGAACATTTGTTCGCCCTTAAGGAGTTTAGTCCATGGTATGCTAACATTGTGAATTTCCTTGTCTCTAACAAATTTCCTCCTCATTTTTCAAAAGCACAAAGAGACAAATTACGAAGCGATGCAAAGCATTATGTATGGGACGATCCATATTTGTGGAAACATTGTGCGGATCAAGTGATTAGAAGGTGCATTCCCGATAATGAAGTAATATCGATTCTCACCTTTTGTCATTCCCATGCATGTGGAGGTCATTTTGGAGCAAGGAGAATCGCTCGAAAGGTATTAGATTGTGGTTTTTATTGGTCTAGTTTGAATAGAGATGCATACCATTTCTGTAAGTCGTGCGATAATTGTCAAAGAGTCGGGAATATCTCCCAAAGAAATGAAATGCCACAAAACTCGATCTTATATTGTGAAATATTCGATGTTTGGGGCATTGATTTTATGGGGCCATTTCCTAACTCTTTTGGTTTCTTGTACATTCTTTTAGCAATGGATTATGTATCAAAATGGGTGGAGGCTAAGGCCACTCGTACTGACGATGCTAAGGTGGTTGCAGATTTTGTGAAATCTCACATATTTTGCGGAGTTTGGAATTCCAAGGGCATTGATTAGTGACAAGGGAACTCATTTTTGCAATCGAACCATAGGTGCGCTGCTGAAAAAGTATCATGTGACTCACAAGACCTCCACGGCCTACCATCCACAAACAAATGGCCAAGCGGAGGTGTCCAATCGCGAGATCAAATCAATCTTGGAGAAAACGGTGAATCCAAATAGGAAGGATTGGAGCTTGCGATTGGAGGATGCACTATGGGCATATAGGACGGCTTATAAAACCCCTATTGGTATGTCACCATACATATTGGTGTTTGGAAAGCCGTGTCACCTTCCAGTGGAGCTTGAGCACAAAGCATTTTGGGCCATTAAAAAATTCAACATGACCTTGGATGAGGCTGGATTGCATCGGAAACTACAGTTGCAAGAATTAGAGGAGATAAGGAACGAGGCCTATGAAAACGCAGCAATTTACAAAGCAAAGACTAAGGCATGGCATGACAAGCTAATAATAAGAAAAGAGTTCGTGGTGGGCCAAAAAGTCCTCTTGTTTCAGTCCCGCCTACGTCTTTTTCCAGGAAAACTGCGTTCTAGGTGGATCGGGCCATTCATTGTCGTGAAAGTGTTTCCCCATGGTGCCGTGGAAATCATGAACGAAGCTACTTCGAAGATTTTAAAGGTAAATGGGCAAAGACTTAAACCATACTTTGATGGATTCAAGCAAGTAGGGGCCGAGGATGTCCCTCTCGGCGCCCCGGAGTATGGATAAGGTTCTTTAAAATGCTTCGTCGTGTCGACGACGTTAAATAAACGAACTTGGATGTATATATTTGTTTCAAATCTTTTATTTGCATTTTTTTCGTTGTAGGATATTATGTTTGTTTGGTTATGATTTTTGCAGGAAATCCGAGAAATTTGAAGAATGAGAAGTGTGTTGTGTGTGAGTAATTTGTGAGTTACAACAAGTTTGAAAGAATGTTAGAGAGTCATTTCAAAAAGAAGGAAAACCGAACAAGAGAGAATTTTTGAGCGAACGATTTCAGCCCAGGTCTCACCTCGCGACCTGTACCGTGACCCGCGAAGCTGGTGGTTTTGAAGGAAAAAAATCCAGAGTGGGATCGCACGGTGCGAGAATTGTCGCACCTCGCGACATATGTCGCACCTCGCGACCTGGGTAAATCCCGCTTCTTCCTCTTCTTTAAACACGATTCTCCTCTCCCTCTCACTCTACCCACTCGACTATCTCACTCTTCCACTCCCTCACAGCAGCTCGTCTCACTCTCATACTCGCCCACCGCCACTCCACCGCCACTCCACCGCCAAAAACCGCCCCTCCATCCTTCAATAAAACCACCCACCTTCATCTCCTTCTTTAATTCATCACCTCACACTCAATTTTCAGAATTTATCTTCAAAAAAATCAAACCCTAGAATTTGGGGGTTTTCTTGTGGTGAAGAATTTGGGGAAATTGAAGGATATAAGTTGAAGATACAAGCAAAGGAAGGAGTTTTATCAGCACAACAACAACTACATTACATTCTTAAGAGCATTTGAAGGCTTCCCTTGGTACACAATTTCCATCTCTAACAACATTTTGTTTTGTTTGAGAAATTTTACTTCATTGTTCATAGTTAGTCTTGGATTGTTGTTGTTGTATGTTTAAGTGGTGATTGATTGTTGAGGGTTGAGAATTATTGTGTTGTTTGAGAATTGGTGGTTGTGATTGAGCATTGTTTCAATTGGAAATTGGTGGTTGTGTTGCATTGTGTGGAGGGAGTTGTTGCTTAGAGATGGCCTCACAAAAGAGAAAGACCACTAATGCTAGCTCAAGCAGTGCACCTCGTGTTAATACCATGGGTTTGAACAACCTCACTTCTGACCATAAAAGGAAATGGCTTCGCCTCACTAAGCCTGGAAGAGCCATACGTACAAGAAACCAAGTTTGTTTGTTTGGATACATTGGGCACCTTAGGGTTGCGTGCGCCTGTTGAGCAATTATTGGGTAAAGTCGGGTTACGCGGTTTTACTGAATTTCAAGCCCGTACTTATGAACGCTACACTTTAGAATTCCTTTCCACATTAGAGAAGGGTAGCGATGAGGATGGAAAGTTCATTACCTTTCACCTTAATGATAATGAATACACAATGCACTACAATGAAATTATGGAAGCTTTTGGGTGGACTTATTTGGAGGATAGGGATTTTGAAACTCCGGGTGTATTCAATGAGTCTATGTTCTATGGTAACATCACCAATGGTTTGACATGGCACGGAAGGTGCAAGAATAGCTCGCTCCCACATCCGGCTCTCCGTTTTTCTCACCGGTTCCTTACCATGACTATCTTTTGCCACGGTGAGCCTACGAACCTCCCAAAGTTTGATTTAAAATGCTTGTGGGCCATGACACCTGAGGGATGTGGTTGCCCGGATTGGGTTGGAATATTTGTTAACAATTGTTTGGAGATCGCGAGAAAAGAGAGCGGGAAAATAAGCATGGGTGGAATGGTTTCCCTTTTGGCCGATTACTTGGAGGAAGAGATTCCGACGGACGATAACGGCAACAGATTCTCCAGGCATTAGGTACTATTGATGCTCGTTTGTCAGCAGCCTCCAATGTGTACAATAAAGATCAATTGAAGAAGGCATCAATGTTGTGGGTTTCCCCAAGAGGCAACCATTATGTATGGCTTTACGAGGCCAATAGTGTGAAATATATGGTTTTGCCTCAGGCTCAGAAAACAGCCATCACCGCTACTACATCTCATCGTCAGCTCTATCTCCCTCCGGATGATACTTATCGAGACGTAGTTGAAGAAGAGTTTGGTAGGGCGCGTGCCCAGCCGCAGCCTGCAGCCGAAAAACCCGAGCCCCCTTCAATATTTCACACCATGGTCGAGACAAGATTTGATGCTCTTGAGGAGAGTCAAAATATGTTCGGGATACAGCTAAATGATATGCAGCGGCGATTGGATGGGTTTGAGGACTCAATGTACTCCATGTCTTCCATGGTTTCGGCCATGAATTCTTTCTTTGCAGCCTCTAACCCCGGTTACCCTGACCCCGCTGCTACCAACGAGATGCACCGCCGACGAAGGCAAGCGGAGCGTGACTCTAGGGGAGCGGGACATCGCGATCCTGGTGGGCCTTCCGGTTCTTAAATGGTTAGTTTTGTTTCCTTCTTCTCACATTGAGGACAATGTGTATTTTAAGTGTGGAGGGGAGGAATGAAGTTCGGATTGTAAATATTTATATGCTTTATGTTTTATGTCGTATTTTCATGAGATTGAAAAAAAAAATGAAATGAAAAAAAAGAAAAAAAAAAAAGAATGATGATAAAATGAATCCCGCTAAGTTGAAAACCCGCAAGAGCGGGTGACTTAGGTAAAATTTGGGGACCTTGATAGGTTGAAAACCCGAAAGGGCAGCCTATGCAAAACAAAAGGCTTAAAGAGCGGGTGAGTTGTGAGCTTCTAAAAAAAATTGAGAGGCTAGGATGAAAACCCGAAAGGGCTCCTAGGCAAAATGAGAGAAAAAGAAAAGAGAGGAAAATTTTATTGCTCATTTGCGGAGTTTTGGTGGCATAAGGATGGAGGCGTTTTCGGAGTTTTCGGGTAGGTTGTGGAAATATGTTGATTTCCTTGTTCATATGGTGATTTGTAAAGTTGTGCTTATTGTTTAAAGTTTGAATTCCTTTTGCAACTTGGAATTTAAGCTTTATATTGATGGTTAGTTGATTATTTTTGTAGTAAGCATGGAATTTACCCCTTTTTGTCATTGTTCCATGGCTTACTTGGTGTAAGTTAGTTGGAGTAGATTTTCGGTTACGTTTGTGGTTTGAAGTAAGCAAGGAGTTTATTCTTTTTTGCAGCACTCCCTGGCTTGCTTAGGTTAGGATAGTTGGATTGGTTGGAGAGTTAAGGCGAAGTTTGGTGTTGATTCACTTGGGCATTGTTTTTATTTATTTATTCTCTTCATTAAGTTTACTCGAGGTCGAGTAAAGACTAAGTGTGGGGGTATTTGATGTGTTCAAGTTTATCGGGGTTTTTACGTTGTTTTAGACGTCTTTTGGATGGAAGGCTTGGTCGTAGTCATGGGCATTAGCACACTTTTAGGCTTTAGCGGAAGTTTAAGGTTGAAGTTGTAAGAGAGTGTTAAGGTACGACATTGTGAGCCTTTGGAGTTGTTGGGAGCTTTGGCCTATAGTCACTTTGGGCATCAACGCAAGCAGCACATGAACATCATTGGACAGCATCGGCACCATCATCCTTCTGGCCAGCCAAGCAAGTTCAAGAAAAGCCCAGGTCGCACCTCGCGACCTGTACCGCACCTCGCGACCTGGGCACTTTTGTGGTCCGTTCGTGTCCGTCGTAAAATACGAGGTGCGACCATACTCGCACCTCGCGACATGGCTATGTCGCACCTCGTGAAGTATGCCGCACCTCGCGACCCCTGGCGCTGGGCAAAGTCGGCTAAGTTGCCGACTTAGACAACTTGTAACTTTCTTCTTCTTTTTCGTTATAGTTTCTTTTGGGAGTATAAATAGGACATTATTCTTAACCCTAAGGGAGTAGCCACTCTTAGAGAAAAAGAACTCCTCCCTTTTGTTTTAGTTTTTCTAGTTTTCATCTTCCATTGAGCTCTATGTATTTTACTTTTGTATTGTGGACAAGAAGCATGGAAATTATAGCTTAAACTCTCTTGGGAATGGTTGAAGGAAGCTTTTGACGGTTTATTGTAAGATTTACTCTTTCTCTTACTCTTTATCTTGGTTATTGTCTAGCTTTCAATATTAATGTTTATGGTCATGACTTGGATTAGCTAGGAGTACTACTAGTTGATGTTTGTTGTTGATTTAATGCTAGGTTTCGGATATAATCTGATGTTATATGCTTAACCATGTTGTAGTAAGCTAGGTTCTCTTGATTTATGCTGAACATTATTGAGTGAATCCAGTTAAGCTAGACAAGTTGTTGAATGCTTAGCGCTTGTTTAAATATCGGCAATATTATCGGTTCTCTATTCTTAATGCGATTCTTAGTTTAAATCTCGACGCTAGGAGAGGTTGATTGAGAATTAGGATTTTGTAATGCGCAGCTCGTACTTACTTAACTAAAACTTGAGAAAACGGAGGATTCGATCCTTAACGATAATCAACCAAGAATTGAGTAAGCTTGCAGTGAATCGATAAATAGATCCGTAGAAGTAGATATCAACTGGACCCTAACTTCGTTATTATTGACTTCCACTAGTTAATTTTCATCTTGTTTGCTCGTCTAGATTTTGATTTAATCCAAAATCCCCCATTGCCTCGATTGTTCATCACGTAGAGAAATCTAGGTGATCAGTTTCATTAAATACACTTGCCTTCCCCATTTCCCTGTGGATACGAACCCTACTTCCTATCTACATTTATTTGTAAAAGAGAGTAGGAGAAAATTATATTTGGTGACTCTTACGACAAGAGCCCGCCAAAGTCCTTCTTTACCCTATGGTTACACGCCTCAAAACCAACCAACTATGGCTAGTACGTCGCATTATGGGAATATCCCGGGTATAATCAACCCCAGGCTCCATTTGCCCAAGCAACTGGCGCTCGTCAACAGAGGATGCCCACAAATGGACAAACATTCCCACCTCAAATGGCGCAAGGTGCAACCAATCTTGCTTTTATGCAACATCAGGAGATCCCTATGGGAGGTTATCAAAATCAACATTTCAATCCTAAACCCTAATCCTATATATGATCACACGGGAAACATGGGAAACAGGAACATGGGATATCCAGGAATACAAATTCATCAGGATCAATTGGCAGCACAAGTTGAGGCGCTAGTCCAAAGATTAGTAGGGGATACTTCTAGGAAAAATCAGAGGTAAATTGGTCAAAAACCTTACCCTGAATGGATTGATAGCCAATTCATTTCCTAGAATGTTTAAGATACCTGACTTTACCTTGTTCTCAGGCAATGATCACTAGTGGAAAAAAACGCAAGGGCTGCGGTGCAAGGGCTGCGTTTTTTTAAAAACGCAGCCCTTAATAGTGAAGGGCTGCGGTTAGCCCATAAACCGCATCCCTTTTAGTGAAGGGCTGCGGTTTTTGGGTTAACCGCAGCCCTTAAGCTGCCCAACAATGAAATAAACCTCTCCTTTCCATTCCCATTTTAATGCGAGCAACCCTAATTACTGAACACCCATTTCTCTCTCCTGCCTCCCTTCAATTGCAAACCAGGCAGAGGATCATCTCTCTCTCCTCTCATCTTCTTCGTCGGCGAGGGTTCGCAACGAGGCGTTCTTCTTCACGACGAATTCTCTCTCCTCTCCTCTTCTTCGCGACGAATTATCATTCGATGTTGCTCTATCCTTGAGATAGACGGCTTTCTCTCTCCTGCAGCAACTCTCAAGTCGTGCTTCGTAAGTTTCTGGGTGTTTGACAATTTCACACATCGATCGATTTTTATCGACAAAACCTATTAATCGACAAAGACTTGGATTCACGGGTGTTTTCGCAATGTTTATTGCATCGTAAGTTTCTCGATTTTTGGGTATTTTTGTTTAATTTTAAATGTAATTTTTTTTTTAATTTATTGAAGTCCTTTGTTCTTGATTGTAGAAAGTATGAAGAAATAGATCCAAAACCTGTGGAAATTTTTTTTGATATGACAGAAAATACCTACACTAAACATGAGGTTAGTGATAATTTTTTTTTCCTGTTTCAAGTTATCTCAAATATCAAATTTACTGAATCTGAATCTGGGTTTATATTGGTATTGAGAGTTTATTGCCGCCCTAAGGTTGACGAGATTTCGCTCCTCACCATCAACACTTCATCCTTTTCAGCGGTACTCTTACTTCTGCTAATTTTTTCTTTGAATTTAGGATTTTCATTTCCATTTTTGTTATTGCATCACGTTGAATTCGTGTTCATTATGATTAGTTTGTTGAATTAGTTTGGTCTATGGACTTGAATGATTTCTGAGTTTTTGATAAGATTGGACAATTCTTTTAGTGTTGATTGGACTCCATTTTTTTGGGAGAGGTGGGAAAGTTTTCGGCCTCACTTAAGGTATTTAGCTGATATTGGTAGGGGACTTTCGCCTGATATTCGAGACGAGACGATTCGATTTTGGTACTTGATTTTTTGATACTCTTGCATTCATTGCAGGCCTTGTTATGAGTATGAGAGGAAAGACGGAAACCAGTGCTGCCCCCAGTGCAAGACACGATACAAGAGACACAAAGGTTCGCTTGCTTTATATCTTTCCGTAATCATTGTTTCCCTTTTATCATTGCTCATGGAACTCTAATGATAGTAATGTTATGTGTCCATTATCATATAAGTGATTTAACTGTGGCATACTGTCTGGAAAAACTAGTCGAAAATTTATGTGAAAAATTTGATAAGCGCCTAGATGAGAAGTTCAGAAATCTTAGTTAGATTGCTACCATGTGTGTGCCATTTATGTGATGAGTTTATCTTTTTCTTCACCACGGGAAGGCTCACTTCGCAATATTATAGGCCGATTCGGCTAGGAAAACAAGTACATAGCCCTTTTTATGTGGTCGTTACTCGTTAGGTTATTGCACTACAAGTATCACGGTAACACGAGCGCAAACTAGCCGCAAATTTTACTTTCACATTAAGTGACAAGTAAATTATTGTATTACCTAGCTGTATATAATAATATAAGTTGGAAGGATTAGCATTAGCTTATCATTTAAATTGCATTTCGACTTTTTCAATACCTTGCCGGATTAACACCTCTAAAATAACAAGTTAGGTAAAAGTGTCCATGAGCTTATCATTGAAACTACTTGAAGTTCTTGATTGTCTGATTATAACGAATTGCATAATCAATACTTCTGAAACGCAAATGTATCTTTATCCATTGTATTGTGAAAGAATCATTAGGATGCATGTCTTTTTTTTATAATAATCTTTACGATTATGCGTAGTACATAAGAAATGCTTTTTTGTTGTTGTTGTTGTTGTTGTTGTTGTTGTTGTTGTTGTTGATGATGATGATGATGAAGAGGATGATGTTGATGATGGCAGGGAGAGGATGTAGACCTCTCGTCATCGTCTATGCATGAATCTTAGTACCTCTTGTTGTTCGGTGACACAAGTATGGTTCATACGTCATACTATATATTGAATCATGTATATGCATAAGTAAAATTTTAATCCAAAAATAGTAAGCGATTCGAATAAGCTTAGTATAAATGATGTTTTCGAGTATGCCATGAGTTGTTCATTTATGTGTTGGATGCCACTAGAGATGCTTGTTGTGTTAGTTTGCTGTTGTTGTGCTAAATTTTTACATTTGGCCTACAACTCCGGATTTTCACAAGTTTAGAGTGATATTACTTTGTGAATAAATGTAATACCCAAAGTATATGTCAGTTTAGTGTTTTTTATTCCTTCTTTATCTTAATCATATAAACTTTCCAAGATTGCTATGGTGCTATCTTTACTCTTGCTACTGCTTTCGCCTATATCTGTTTAAATGAATTTGTGCTTTCATGAACGTTATTATTTCTTCGCTTAGTGGACTCGATTTATTTAAGTTCTAGTAAAGTCACTTTGTTTAATTTATACCTTCAACTTCTTTGGCTAAATCTTTTGTGAAATAAAATGTTAGTTTAACATGGTTATTCAATTAGTAGCTTCTAGTTTTATGTATATCTTTATTCTTTAGGTTGATAATGGATATATCTTTCTTATATGGAAAGTTCACTTGTTAATAGCATGATACATGGTTATAATGCTTTTCAGGTGCGCTGCGATGTGAGTATACCATGGCTAATATTATTACTGGAGATGGTGTGAAGAAACCAAAGGGAGACAGGTTAGAATTCTTTTTCCGATTATGTTTTAGAAATTAGAACCCTTTTATCCGAAGTTGATTGTTCGAGGATGAACCTTATTTATCCCCCTTTCCCCTTAGTTGAAGATGATTGTTCGAGGAATTAGTATGGGCATTGTAGCCCCTTTGGGATCATGGTCTTTGGTTTTATTGAATTGTTTTGGCCTTGATTGTTTGCTTCATGCATAAAGTTGGTGATGAATATTAGTTAGTTATTGATTTTTGTGGGATTTCTTGGCCTAATATGCATCTAAGTGGTTATTTTAGGACTTTAATTGCTTGATCCATGGATAATGAAGTGGTTATAGCTTGATATTTGTGTGATTTATTGGCCTAATAAGCAATTAAGTGGATGTTTTCATGAGTTTTTTATCCATTGATTCATGCAAAAACATGGTGGTATAATGTAATTTTATGCATTTAGTGTCATCAAATATAATTTGACAAATTATTATAATCATCTAAGTTTGTTGACTCATTTTTAACTACATTTGGGATAAGAAGAGAACATTTCACGCATTTAGGGTCATGTAATATAATTTGGTTATACATTTGATAATAATAGTTAATTTACAAACTATTAGAGTCATTTAACTTTATTTTTTTATATTTATGATTAGGTTTACTTGCTTTGGATGTATATTAGGATCATATAATGTATGTATGGTAGTTGAACTTAGATATAATCATTTTATACTAAAAAATCAATATAAGAATCACTAAAAGAAAATCTTGACTAGTAATAATTTGGTGGTTGTTGCTGTCAATGGTGAGAATCATGTTATAGCCTTAAAGGTCCTAATAGCTACTTTAAAGGTAGGGATTTAACTCTACTTATTTTATGCACAGATTTGTTTATAAAGACATTAATTGGAACTTTTGTTGGACTTGTAAATTAGCATATTGATGTTCTGAGCATCAAATTATATTTTCCATTCATAATGTTTTGAAAAGATTAAGTCACACTAGAGATATCGAAATAGTTTACATTTGCTTTCTTTTTCCCAAGTGATTTACTAATATGTACCACCCTGCATTCTTCCCATTCATGTTGTCTCTTTTTTGAACATTTTACAGGACAAAAAGCTACCATTTTTTGTTGTTTGTTGTTTGGTGAATTATGCAATTATGAATTTCGCCAAATTAATTTCCCTACTTCCCTACATTTGCTTTCAGCTTTTTCTTTTTTTTTTGCTTTGTTTATGTGGTGTGGAATTCTTATTAAAAGCAACATAAGTTTGCTTTACTATTAATCTTCAATATCATTCCATTAATATGTGATTATTTATAGTTTTTCATGAATAAAACTAACAGGTGAATATGTGATTCAAACTTCTTTTAACTAAGATTGAAGTTGGTTGAAGAATCAAAGTAGGGAGAGAATAGAGAGTTTTTGGTGCACGAGAAAGAGGATAATCTAAGGATGCCTGTTCCTCTTGCTCCATATCCTACACCTCCAAGCACCTTTCACTCCACAGGCCCCCCGCCCCCCACCCCACCCCAGCACCCCATGCGCCCCCTGCTACACCCCCTAGCACGCCCCAGCACCCCCTGCTTCCCCTCCCCCCTTGCAGGCCCCCACCCCCTGCCGGCACCCCTCCCGCTGCCCCCCTGCTACACCCCGCCCCCGCAACCCCCCCGCTACACCCCCGCCCCGCAACTCCCCCTGCCAGCCATTTGTTTAGCCATTTGTTGTTGTATTGTAAGCTGCCATGTACTTACAACATCAACTAATTGAAAGTTGTTCTTGTGGAGTGGGTATGTCCAGCTTCTGCTTTGTAGTACTTGCATAGATATAGTTTCACCTCCAAATTATAGCGATTTTGGTTTTATTTGCCAGGTTCTATCATCTCTAGAAAAGTTGCTTTTGAGGGATTCGGATGCTGATCTTGGTGGAGTTGTTGTAATGTCTTCATGGCTGTTCTTTGGTTGGTTATTTTTTGATGGTTGTGATCCTGCTCATATATTGCAATTCGAACATTCGGGGGCAGCTTCGAACTAATGTAATTTAGTTATTATTTTCTCTATATTTGTGTAAAAAACATAATTTGTAATGAAAAATTATAGAAGCTAAGGAAGAAGCCCTAACCAAAATGAGAATCCAAAAAGAAAAAGTTGACAGGGCCTACAACAAAAAAGTAGTGCCCAAAGAATTCCAGGAGAATGATAAGGTGTGGAAAATGTTCCTGCCAGAAGCAGCTTACAAAGATCCACAGTTAGGGAAATGGTCACCTAAGTGACATGGCCCTTTCATCATTCATAAGAAAATGTATGGAAATGCGTATCAATTAAATTAAAGGATATAGATGGCAACTTGAAAGATAGAGCCTTGAATGGCAAATTTCTAAAGAAATATCACCCATCTATATGGGAAGAACATGATCATATGTTTCAACAGAAACATGCAGAATTATTTCAAACAGCAAGGGATCATTGAAATTACAACATTAATAATAATGTTACTAGACATTCCAACATTGTCTAACAGCTAGACTAAGGTATTTTATGGCAGACCAAGCATTACAGAGTTTTTCCTTTTGGAGAATCAAGCTTTGTTGTACCGCCATATCTTTGAACATCTCTTGCCTCAAATGAGCAAGGTTTGCTCGCCCTTGGTGTAGTTTTTTCTCTTCAGTTATAATGGAGCTTTGGAGGGAAGACTTTTCATTAACGATATCAACCTCCTCTTTATTTATCTCAGCCAGGCGATTTTGTAAAAATTATCTCTCCTCAGAAAGAAGTTTCAGTTTCTGATCACAAGAACTCAAGGAATCTTGGATCTGCTTACTGAAATTTTTGAAGGATTTAGCCTGGACTTTCAAAGAAGTCTCCTCTTCCTGAAGTTTATGAGCTGAGAATTTTGGAGGTTGGACTCTTGATTTCAGCTGTACATTGTTGAAGAAGAAGAGTTTCCTTAACATAATCAAGACAAGGCATCCAGTATTCAATGCCTTGAGAAATCAGGGATTCCAAAATTTGCTTAAGAGCCTGTGCAGAAGCCTGATCATAAGGGTTGCTGGTTAAGGTTAAGCAGAGATCCCAGATCTTATCTTCTTATTTTATGTGTGTCGATGACTCATCACTGGAATGATCATTATTGACCAAAGTGGGTTGATCACTTAGAGGTTCATCCCTTACAATGATAGTTGTTTGCAAACTAATTTCTTTCCTTCCATCAGACTCTTTAATCACACTTGCTCCTTGAATGCTTCCCTCTGCATCATAAAGAAAAGAAGCCAAGTTAGCAAGAGAGTGAAGTCTGGTATTATGAGGACATGGACTCATATAGAGGAAATCTAAAGTGAATTCATGAGGAAAGAGAGGCAGACCAGTCCCTGAAGTAGATGCTGAAATCGATGAAGAGCCTTTGCAAACAGAGGTAATTACAAGGTCAGTACTGCTCCGCAAAGGTGTAACCTCTAAAGGGACAATATTCTTTGGAACTTCATCTTTAGCAATAGAAGGAATTGCTATGACAATATCTAAAGGACTTGGTTCCGAGGGATTTTCGTCAAGATGATGAAACAATTCCTCTTCAAGAGATTCCACGTAAAACTGCTCAGTCTCTTCCAACTGGGGGGCAGCACATCCTTCCAAAGAGAGGAGAGCCATATTTTCCAACTGGGGGACAGCACCACTTGAGATGGGATGATTGATGACAAATTCATCAATAGAACCACCCTTTGAAACTAATTCTGGATCAGCTACATGGGGAGCGTCTCCTGGAGCACTGCTGATAGAGCCAAGAGGTGATGACTTCTTAAAAGAAGGGTCACTAATAATCTTAGGTTCATTGTCATCAGCACCAGAGGAACCTGGAACAAATTAATCAGTATGCCAGAAAAGTGAAACTTCTCATAAAAAGAGTAAAAGTCAGATTCTTACATGCTTTAACTCCTGGTTTCCTTTTGAAAATCTGAGATATGGTTTTGTCATCATCTTCATCAGAGGAGATGGTATACTGAGGTATCTCTGAATAAACCTCTAACTTAGGACTTTTCCTGTAGGAATTCCTTAAAGGCCTGGAGGCAGAAATACAGCCATGATCTCTCTTCTTAGAAGCCTTTTTAAAAGGCTCATGTTGCTCCACTAATCCTTCGGGTTGGGTGTCCTTGGAAGCAGAGAGACAATTATAATCTCTTTTCCTTACAACTCTTTTGAAAGGGTCAATCTGCTCCAGTGGTCCCATGGATTGAATGTCATCCACAGACTAAACATCTCTATAGGAGATCCCTTGTTCATAAGCAGCATCATCTTCATCCTCTGAAGAGGTATGAAGAGGAACCCTTTTGTCTATTGTGTTCCAATAGAGCTTGTCATATCTAGACTCCATTGTCATACCATCAGGCACCCTTAACTTCTTCTTGCCAGCTTTTGCTAAAAAGTCAGAAGTAGAGCATAAAGAAGGTTTAGTAATATTCACTCCTACAAAAAGTTATAAAATAACTAAGGAAGGAAAATTACTTACAGCCTAAGAAGAGCTGACCCTCCAAGTTCGCCAAAGCATCAGAACACATTGAGTCATTTGGGAAGACATGATCCCACCACGAGATGGAAGCCTCCTAATGACTTTAGTGATCCATTTCCAAGGAGATATGGACATGGACGTAAGGCCAAGAGTTCTGCTCTGAAGGGCTCTACCTTCTTCAAAACGACCCCTTGAAGTCCAAGGATCATTACAGGTCAAGAAGTAAGTAATAGCTAGTGTTTGGACCAATCCAAATTGCCTAGCTACCAGCTGTGGATTATAAGCCTCAAAGCCAAAATATTCAGGCTCAGCAGCTATTAAATCCCTAGACCTAAGAACACTACTCTAAAAGTTTCCACTTCCTAGGGAACCAGAGTGGATGTTCAGAGATTTTAGCCAAGAAGGCATTGTTTGATGGCGCCAAGTTTCATCTGCAACAGAAACAACCATCTTATCCGGAAAAATATTCCAGACACCAGGATTGGACTTAGAAACCAAGAAGTATGAAAAGATCAAACTTGGATGCCAAACTTCGTCTGGAGATAAAAGATTAAAGCTGAGTTCACCATAACAGCTACAATCATCAAGACTTGAGAGGAACAAAAGGGGATCAAAAGAAAGATTTTTCTCCTCTGAACCCTTAGATGCTTTAAAAGTAGAAAAGGGCTTGATAACCATTAGACATGGTAGATACATATGGCCCCAACAAGTCAAGATCCAAAGGGGTCCAAATCCCTTGTCAGTAGAGACTATGGGAGACTCAGAGGTATGAGTTCCAAAACCTTTGAAAGATTCTCTACTCCTGAAAAGACATCTATAAACTTGTCCTAATAGAACAGGAGCCAAAGCTACTTCTTCAGAAGTAGAGGAGATGTTAACAGCTAAAGATAGCCATAATGTTACTACTCCTCCAGCTCTAGACATCATCAATTTGGAGAAAGCAAAGGTGAGAAAAAGTACTTCCTCTTGAGAAGTAACTTCCTCATTAGTATCTTTATTGAGGAAGAAATCAACAAATTTCTGAAAGCCACACTTGCTAGCACTAGCAGAAGGACTAGCAATCTGGCGAAAAGTTGATAAGCATTGACTGCACAGTTGATTGTGTTCTTTAACATGGTGAAAGATAGGAAGTTCAATTTCATATTTACCTGTTGGAGAAGTCCCAGTAATAAAGGCAATATCAGCTAATGTCACAGTCATTGGTCCCCATCGGAACAAGAAGCAGTTGATGACAGGGTCCCAACATGCCCACAAGGCAGTAGATATAGCTCCATCAAAAGGGATGGCTTCATAAGAAGCTAGTCTTAAGAAGGGCAATATCTTATTTTTGGACCATTTGTCATGAAAAAGTTTCATTCGCAAAAACCATGCTCTTGCATCCACTCCTGAAATTCAACCTTTAAAAGGTTTGCTTGTCAAAGGCCAATGCAGATGTTGAAGGAATTTTGGGGCAAACGGAAGCATTCTAGGCTTATTATCTTCTAGAATAATATGGTCCAAGAATGGGTAGCACTGTTGCTCTAAGACAAGTTGGCGCTTTGGTTTTTGAATCTTGAAAGGAAAACAAGGACCAATAGTGGCAATCCTCTCCTCCAAAGGAGTATTAGAGTCAGAGCTTTTGTTCACATACCAGAATACTTGAGACTTATAAGTCCCAAGGTTCACTCTAATGGCGTTGCATAATTGACGGACTGCCTCAGATTGCATGGCATCACGTTTCTTGGCAAGTGCTTCACGAATTTCATCCTCACGAATTCTTTCGTTAGACATGGTGAATTGAAATTTGGTAATGGTTGAGAAATTTTAGAAAGAGAATTAAATTTGTCTGAAACTCTCCGATCTTCCTAAAATCCATGAAAAAGGGTATTAATGGAGAAGACAACTAAAATGGAACAGTAAAAGAGAACACGTACACAATACGTGATACATTTTATTTTGGATCATGTATGATTGGGTCATTTTAAAGCCTAGTTTTGACAAATTAAAACATAAGGTCCTCGAGTCATCTAAAAAGCCCATTTTCAAAGGGCGCGTGATTTAAAGGCCCATTTCTGAAGGTCAGTTACTCTAAAGCCCATTTCCAAAGGGCCTAACTCTCCGTTTTTCAAAAGACGGTAAATCTCTTTATCAAAAGGGGTAAGTGTAAGGAAATCTTCACACTACTCATCTCTTGAAACCACACCCCCTAAGAAATCCTTTTCATCTCCCAACCTTCTTAAATCTTCTTCGCCAGATATGGATGCGCCTCAACCGTCCGTTGAATCCTGTCTCACAAGGATTCAAGAGGTCAACCCACAAGAGGTTGACCAATCCTTCCTCCCTCCTCCAGAAATAATGGAAGAGAGAGAAGACGAAGAGGAGGAAGAAGAGGAAGAAGAAGAAAATGAGGAGATTACCCATCCATCGTCAGACAAATTTGATAATGATGAAGAGGATGAGGATGAAGATGATGATGAGCCCGCCGCCAAGCGGACGAGGGTCGACGAGGAAGATCTCCTCGTAGAACCCTTCGCCAGAGAAGAACGCTTCTTCTATCCTATTGGCGATGACTCCGGCGACGCCGCTACTGGAGATGATGAGGAGGATGAAGACACCGATGGCGACAAGACACGGTCTCCAAGGGATTAACCATAGGCCTAGAAGTTTAGAATTCTAAAATTCTAAACGAATTTTGTAAATTTTTATCCTAAGATAAAAATTTTTAATCTAGGTTGTAAATTTTCTTTTTAAATTAATAAAGTTTCTCAACTCAGTCCAAGTTTCTTTTATCTTATATCTGGTTTGCATTGTTTATTTTGCCCAATCAAAATTGTGCGAATTAAATTATATTATGTTACTCAAAAATAACTGTCAAATCAAATAATGCAAAATTCACAGTTAAGATTAAAGAAATGAAGAAATAAAGTGACCCTTGGGATGCTAGTCCTGGAAATGACTTATTGGTAAGAAGTTACTTCAAAAAGTAATAATTACCATCTAACTCCACACGTCACCAAAGGCCAATCCCTAGCAGTGACATGACACATTAAGGAATTAATGGGCAAACCCATTCCTATCCACTAGGGCCATGATTTAAAGTTATTAAGATCAGTTATAGAAATAACCGGAAGAAATTAAGATCAGTTATAAAAATATAACGTGACACAATTATCTAAACAGATAATACCAATCGCCCCATTAACCCGTAACAAATAGGGACAACGGTTATAGTTATCATATTATAAATATGCTACCTTAACCTTGAGCATTTTTCACTCATAATATTTTTACTCTACCATCAACAAATCCAAAAACATCTGTGAGTATGGCTAACCAATAGGTTGTTCCTCTAGCATTTCCCGGTGAATGTTGGAGGCACCGGTTCAATAAGGACATCACACAAGAGGATTGGGAAGAGTTTAGAGAAGAGGAGATGAAAAAATGGCAACTCAAAATCATAAGATTCTTCTGAAAAGACCCAAAGGTCCAATCTGGAGATTTCGAGGAACAAAAGCCTAGTGCAACCATAATGGGGAGTGATATTGACTTCCTAGCATTGAATATATGGCCGAAAATGGAAAAGGGAGATTTATTAAAACTCCTAAGCATTTGCAAGGCATGGGGAAAGGGCATTGCAAAACAACATTTTTTGCCTGAACTCACACTAAAGTATCACTGGTCCATAGTCTGTGAAAGCAGTTTGGGTGTGTTCACTAGATAGTATAGGGTAGTCCAAGTGGATGAAAATACAAGTTTCAAAAAACTCATACAATACAAATGTACATGTCTCTTATGGCAAGAGTACTTATCAGGAAGAGGCATCCCTATGCTATTGAATGAGGATTACTCCGATGATGATGATCATGATGTTGATGAGCATGAGGAGCCACAAATCACCATCAGTTTCGCTCATCTCCGCTCTTGATCGATCAAGTAGCCTAGCAGATAATTAGTAATCCTAGTCATCGTACGCAGTTTAAATTTTCTTTAATAAACTATGTACTTAGTATTAATATTGTTGATAACTGTTTTTTCATGATTTACTTCATTTATGGAATAAATCTTATTTTTGTACAATATACTTCCATATCAAGTACCAATTGCAGACTTGGTTTTTATTCATAAAATGAATAATGAATCTAAGGAAGTAAGCATAGGCCTAAATGCCTAAAAAGTGACATATTAATTTTAAGACTTATCAACAAATTGGTAATCTTAAAATAAATAATAATCAATTAAAAATTAATAAACTTCTCGAAAAAAGAGGTTAAAGTACTCAATTACTCACTGACCCTAGAAGTTATTATGAAAATAGCCGTTAAATAAAATGACTTGGTTATTTAAAGGGATTTGGCCATAGCACCCCACCATCACATTTTCATTTCAAAAAATTAAAATGGATTACGAAGCATATGCAAACTTGGCAGCCGAGTTTGATGATGATTGTTTCAATCATCGCTTCGCCCTCAACATCATAAAGGAAGACAAAGAAGCCTTCATCACAAATGAGAGGGCTAGATGGGCAGAGCAAATGACGTGCATCTTTGGCGATGCACCAGTAATGGGGCCAGAAGACCCTGGGCTGGTGGAGTCAAGCGCTACAAAGATCGGTACAGATATCGATATCTTGTCCACCCACATATGGCCCGAATTAGATGGGGAATCACAAGACAAGCTGCTAACAGTTTGTAAGAAGTGGGGCAAGGAAGTTTCCACCATCTTAAACTTCCCAAGACCCCAAAGGATGAATTGGGTCTACGCCAAGAGTTTAACTCTTTCCTGCACTCAGACCTCCCTCAAAGTGGTGAGGATAGAAGAGGGCCAGGACGAAAATCAAGGGAGGATAGTACTTTTTAAGTGTGTCTGCCTACTATGGGAGTTGTTGGCCCAAGAATATTTCCTTCCTTGGATGTATATCGCACTGATCGACAGGAGATACGCCTGGGACAACAGCTACCATAGGATTATCTTCAAGGCAAGGTTCAACAACTCCCCTGGAGAGGACTACTACTTTATAGTTTTTTTTTTGTTTTTTTTTTTGAGAAGCAAGAAAGAAATTATATTGCACCCAAACAAACTTTTGTACAACTCAAGCAAGCTAAGAAAATACCTTAGCTGCAAACCAACAGAGGCAAAGCCTCAAAAAAACAAATTACAAGGTATCAAACCACCTATGTTCACTAGGGAACATTCTCCTATACACTTGTATAATTCTATTCTTTACAGTATGCTGTATCTGCTTGACAGTAGCACTGATGGAGGGGGCCTTGTTGTTCCATAATGCATCATTCCTAGCCCTCCACACCTGGTAGACAAGAGCAGCAATAGCAGTCATGATAACCTTCTTCCTAAAGCCTCCATCTTTAAAGTTCCTGAGCATCCAGGTCATTTGTTGATACAAGTTGGTATCATGTCTTCTGACACCTAGCCATTGTTGAATCTGACGAATGCATCTCATGCTGACTGAGCATTCAAAAAATAGGTGAAGCATTACCATAGATACAACAATCAGTGCAAGTAGTAACACCCATAACAGCCAATCTCTCCCTAGTTAAAAGTATTTGCTTCAGGGCAAGCCAAATGATAAATCTATGTTTGGGGACAGAGAGCCTGTTCCAAACACCTTTACTGTATCTCCAATTTTTCCCAGCAGGAAGAAGAGACTTGTAAAGCTTAGCAATACTAAACTGATGAGAATCAGTTTGTGATATCATAAGCCAATGTTGATCTTTCACACTACAGATACATTTCCATACCCAGCTAGCACTAGTAGGAGGATGATAACCCTCCCAGATTGCATCTTTTAAGTAGACAGAGTGGACCCATCTCACCCACATATTATCTTTTTTATGTGAGATAGCCCACACATGTTTAGCAACAGCAGCTTGATTCCACAAGATAATGTTTCGATCACCAAGACCTCCACTAGACTTAGAGGTGCACACATTATCCCAAGCAATATACGCAGGGCTATTGCTATCATAAGCTCCATGCCAGAGATAGTTGCTACATATAGCATTTATCTTGTGCATCACAGATTTGGGTAGGATAAAGAGTTGTGTCCAATAGACACAAATAGACATAAGCACTGAGTTGACAAATAGACACAAATAGTCACAAATAGATTTGTAGTTATCAAGAGTAGTGCAGGGCGCGAGTTGGAAATCGACGAATGTAATGCTATGGTACAGATAGTGTGTAGGAGTCACTTCCAAATATTGTCTCTAGACCCAAGCATTTTCAATTAAAATGTAACTAATGATTTTATCATCATAAAGATAAGTCATCATATCAATGTTATGAAATTACCTCAAATGGTAAATCTTATTAAATATATTTTCACATATTTGCAATGACTTAATTGTTTTAACATCAGTTTTTGGTTCACCAAAGAAAAATAGAAACAAACACGTGTCCAAATAAGACTCGAATCCCTTAAAAAACTGCTCTAATAAAGTTAAGTGGTTAGGGAGAATTATTGAACGGTTAAGACATCAAAATGCTTTATATATATATGTGTGTAACCTCTAAAACTCAAAATCTTAATTAAAATGGATTGCACATATAACCACATTTTTCGTCAAGCTACTCCAGAACATATGCCATATCCATCAAAATGCCCAAATCATCACAAGGCATTAAATGTCATATCTGGAGATAAGGATGAATTTATTAAGAATGAATCCACCAAATTGGTTTCTTTTATCCGAAAATGTTTCGGGGATAATCCTGTCACACAATAGGATCCGGAAAATAAAAAAAAGGATCTAAGGCCTTCCAAATAGGGTCTAAGGCCTTCCAAATAGGGTCTAATTTGGATTTCATGAAAGAGTGGATATTTCCTAAACTTGAAAGGAATGATCAGGTTACATCTCTTCTGGTTTGCAAATCATGGGGCAAAGTCATTACGGAAGAAATGTGGAAACCTAACATGCCTTGGAGATATCTAAAGAGGCTCTTTGTCAAGGGAACAACAAAGAAAGTAAAAGTCTATAGATTGATGGATGGGTCATCTTCAAGAGATTTGGTACAATACAAATGTGCATGTCAAATTTGGTATGATCTCATGACCTGTGATGTAAGTCCTTGTTGGTTATCTCCAAATAATCCTACAAATTCGCATCTTGAAGAAAATTTCTTGATGGATTTCACAATGGCTAGAAAGAAGGGGGAAGGAATGCACGAAAGGTTATTCTTCTCAACCAAATTCAGTCATCCTAAAAGAAAGTTCATCGATCATCTTAGAACAATGGAAGAAGTCACATTCAGAATACTACTGGATGACATTGGCTATAACCATTAAAAGTATTTCTCTGCTCATAATTTGTGGGTGCTGAGTACATCACTCCACAAATCAGGGGGGCAATTTGTTACTACTATTTTTAGAAGCTCAATAACATTTATTATGGTACATTGTATTAGACCTCAAAAGGTTTAATTTCGTCTTAACATGAAAGCCCAACTTGAGCATGAAGCCCAGTGGACAAAGTCAACACAAGTCAAAGTCAATAGGAGAAGATTGCCAAGACCATCAAGAGATGAAAGTCAAGAATGATAAGCGTGCAGGTAGTTAAAGAGCAATCATCAAACGGATTCACATAAGGAATAACGTGCAAGGCTACAATTATTCAGCGCCAGAAGACGGTTGAGATTTGAATAAAAAATGATTCAAATGTTTTCCCTCCAAGCAAGCACAGAAGTTATGCATCATGCTTCTCTATAAATAGAAGAACAATCATCAAGTAAATAACAACAATACACAAAACAACTTGCAATTACTCTTTTTCTTAGCGTAGCCTAGCTCTAGCCTAGCCAATTCCCTTCTGGGGTTATAGTTTAGTCCTTAGACGTAGAACATGTTCTGGCGACGAGTCCTGTAATTCTCCGATTGAAGCAAGGAACCATGGAGGTAACTCCCTTCGTGCCTTCCCTTTACTTGTCCAGTCTGGCTTATCCCCCTATGTGTTGTAAAATTCTTTCCTAAGAGTTTGTGGCATATATGGGAATGTTATGCTTAAATTAATAGATTAATTATTGTTTGCTCTATTTATTGCATTTCGCCTGAATTTATTAGGCGTTGTGGTTTAATCCTAAATTAAATTGCAACAAAGTACGTTAGTAAGGTTTTATCTAATTAAAACCGGTAAACCCCAGGGGCTAAGTCTCCCGTGACATCCAGTATCAAACTACTGGGTGTGCATTGACTTGTTTGCAAAGTCAACTAACTGATTTTGCACCAAGAAGTATGTATTTTTAAAAATATGATGTTTAATTAGGTTTTAAAAATGAAAGTTTTAACAAAAGAATTACTTTGTTACTGGAACGCAAAATCACTTGATTTTGTCATAAAAGCAAAGATTTTTTAAAAGAAAGTTATACGCTATACGAATTTGTGGGTGTAATTGTTACACCATACTTTATAGTGCAAAAACTCAAATAATATGATATAAATGACAAATGTCATGAGATTCATATTATTATTTGTCCATGTCATTCTTATTGAAGTGTATGTCATTACGCATGTTACACAGTAAAACAAGAAATCTAGGAGCAAGACGCACAAGGAATAAAGCTTATCTATGGATGTAATTGTCATAACATATTATACCCAAGACGCACAATATACGCTAAAGGTAGTGACAGCTTATCCGTCGGCTTTGTTGATGAAGACGGTCAGTAAAACAAGGAAGCTAATTTTGTATTGACTTAGGGACTAAAAAGGGTCTAGTAAATTCGTCTACCATGTAATAAAAGGTTTTAAAATTTGTTACAACTTGCAATTTGTATCATTTTGTTTGTTCGCAACTTGGAAAAAGTCAAACAAGGAATAAAGCTAAAGCTGAAATGCACATATATATTTTATTCTCTCCTTTAAGAGATTCATTCAACTAGATAATGTAACTTGACAATCAACTCTAGATAACATTATTATTAACTTCTTCTATCGCCGGTTTCTTTTGGCGTGAAGTATTTCTTAATTCCAAAACCCACGTAAAAAGCCAAACAGCATTGGATTCCCTTCTATCATTCATCGATTAACAAGAACCACATACAACCCAACCCATTATTGCTTGCGTACTCTATATATACATGACTCCTTATAAGCTGTTTTTCATGTGACAAAAACTTAATTGATCGAATTAGGTAAAACAACGAAGCTTATCGAGTGAGCGCGAAAAAAATGAGGCACCTAAATTCCAACCTCAACCACAACATCAATAACATTCATAGCCTAGATGAACGTGAAAAATACTTCTCTTACATATTATCCCCTTACCAAAACAACCAAAAACAGAAACCAATAGATAGTCACAAGGTAGAGAGTGCAATTAAGCATGGTGATTGTAAGAAATGTGACGGTGATGTCAATTGCGAGGCCGAGGTTTTTATTCGACAAAAGCATAGGAAGCTCGAGCTTAACAGGACGATGCCTGTGATTATTGAATAAGAGTTTAATGTGTGTATGTATGTGCGCGTGTTATCTTTTCTAGTTGCTCCTAATGAGAAGCGCTAGTCTCATTTAGTTCTATGTGTGATACCGATACGTATAGCCGTATAAGGTATGTTCCGAGGTTTCTTAGGCACTTGTTTGCAGAATAAATTGTGCTCTAAAATGTTTACTCTAATGGTGTATATATATATATACTCAAGTTTGTAAGCCTTGATAGGAATAAGGGTTTTGGAAACCAACATCTTATCAACAACAATAACTGCTAATCCGGATTGTGCATCTTACGAACAAACATATACTAATATATACTATTGACAATAATAGCATGTAATAATATATAAAAAAAAATACTCGTAATAGTATATGGAATATAGGAGTCCTCTTATATAATGAAATATACGAAACCTCTTATACTTCCTCCATTCTTTATTAATTACAACATATA
Source organism: Beta corolliflora (assembly GCA_947648045.1). Classification (NCBI taxonomy): domain Eukaryota; kingdom Viridiplantae; phylum Streptophyta; class Magnoliopsida; order Caryophyllales; family Amaranthaceae; genus Beta; species Beta corolliflora. The sequence goes on from CANSZD010002889.1 coordinate 80,243, forward strand.
GACAACTTTAGGTATTTTCATATAAATTCGAGCAATTCCCGTTTTGGGAATGAAAGCTAGTCAAATAGATTGAATTGCCCTTCCTAACTCTAACTAAAACTCTCATTGATTAGCCACCCATGCATGTACTTTTGTCCTACCGCACTATCTCTATCATTTCCTTAAAAAGTGAGCCAAGCCCATATGTTACGATTAATAAAGAACGAAAGAAGTATAATTAGGGGTATTTAGATTGGTTAAGGTTATGTTCCTAAACGGTACATACTAATTAGATCGCAAAAGTAAGAGGTTTATTGAGCAAAGTTTTGCAATAGGTTTCGGACAGTTGACCACATAAATAGTAATTGAGTAGATCTTCAAAATTGGAGGGAGTACTTTTCAAAGTTAATCTAACAAGAATTCACTTAATATATTAATGAAATATGTGGTCAGCATCTTCAAATTTTAACCTTCAAGAAACAGAAGTGAAAATATATATTATAATATGGAGGACGTAAATTCTAGGTTCAAATGAGTGAAAAACATTTACGAGAAAACTAACATTATAGAAAATTTAGGCCACCATCTACATCTAGCCAATCATGAAAAAGAATATACGCTATAAAGAAGAGGGAACTTAACTTCCTTATTATGACAACCATTGGAAATCTTCTATGGCTCTTCAGTCAAAATTGGGTCGGAATAATATTCTTATAGTACTAGCTTGGAATGTTCCACACTTATTCACGTGAAACCATCATCAAGCTAAGAGGTATGTGGGTGACATACTTTTTTAACCGGACACAGAACGATGAGGAAATCGAAGACAACTAGTGTATTGGTCAAGGTTGAATGGTAGATAGGAGAAATTGAGTGGGAATGATTCCATGCATCTTTGGTTGATCTGTTAAGAATAGCTCCATTTTTACAAATTTTGGCAATAATCTTACTTTTGGGGTATGTCTGTTTAGAATGGGATATTTTAACCTGTAACTTGTTTGACCGATAAAAACACTTGTTGATTTTTTCCCTCCCAAAAAAATTTATTTATTCAATCAATAAAAATTTTAAAAATCTCCAACCCTCCCCCCTTGCACCCCAACACCCTTGCACACCCCCTCCACCCTAAACTCCCCCCAAAGCCTTCGCCACCATGCAAAACCCCCCTATCACTGCACACACCTGGAGGCGTCACAACTCTGATAGTAGCTGTTGTGATTTTAAGTTTGAATATTTTGATGATGATAAACACTTTATGCTATAACATGAATGTATGCAACAGTGATCTAAGAACGCTATCAAGGTTGGATGTGCATGAAAGATCAATGAATTGAAGATATGGAAGCTTAGGTCTAGTTATATTAATTTCATGTGCATACAATGTAATTAACATATTGAAACTTTGTGCTAAATTAGAAATATGAAATTAGGATGATAAACTACTTTCTTAGAGTTAAGAAAATTGGTAATTATATTAGTTTCATGTTTCTATATTTAAAGAATATAAAAAGGGGAGTTTTTAATTTCGAAAATTAGTTTTGAAAGGAAAATATATATTATAAAGATTTACGAAAAAGAGTTTTGTAAAAACTAATTTTTAAAGAAAACGTTTTTATAAAGATTTTCGAAAAAGAGTTTTAAAAAAACTAATTTTTAAATAACAGTTCTTGATAAAGATTTTCGGAAATATTGGTTTGTGAAATCTGATTTTTTTGTTGGTAAAAGATAAGGAGGAATCTTTATCTTTTAAAGAAAGCAAAAATCAGTTTTTATGAAATAAAAGATAATCTTTGATTTTGGAAAAGAAAATATTTTATCCCTTAATTTTAGGAAAAGAATTTATTCAAGAAGATAATCATATCCTTGAGAATAATTCTTATTCAGTTGATAGGTTATATAAGGGATAAATATCAGAAGAACAACTCACGTTTTCAGATTTGGTTTTTGATAAATTTTGAGAGCTGAAAACGGATCCCCACAGCACAGTTTATAGCACAGAGTTCCAGTGAGTTAACGATTAAAAGTTCTATATAACGATTGTAATGTTCCTCGATTTGCTTATCTAAGAAGCACACTTGTGAGGACTTAATCAGTCTGTAATTTTCATCATTATAGAGAGTAGCAACACTTAAGGTTAAGTGTTGGGGAGCGCTACTAGAGTTAGTAGTGGGGGAATCATATTGTATCAAAAGTTTGGTATTTTAAGATTCAAATAATAAAAGAGTAGGTAGTGTGGACGTAGATCTTAGAGGTGAGATTACACCACGTTAAATTCCTGTGTCTTGTTATTTGATTTCATTGTTTTTAGTTTTGATACAACTTCATCTGAGAATCTTCTCGAACTAATAGTCGTCATGAGTAAATAAGGTTTTTCTCACGCCTAGATTATCTCTTGGTGCACGATAGGGTTTCTTCCTTATCATGCGCTGGCGCCATGGCAAGAAAGTCGAAAGCTCGAAAATCTCCTCCGAAACTGCATGCGATCATCTGTTACTAGGAATAATTGTGATGGCCCTACGTCTGATTCTCAGGCGAAGAAAACGAAATACATGGATACAATTCTTGGAATTCTGGAAATGGAGGTTGAATCGGATACAGAAGGAAGTGAGGAAGGCGAAATTCTCTCTCCAAAAGCTTCAATTGCTGCATTGAAAGCTCAATCGGAGGATCATCGGACTTTTTCGTCCTGGCTATTGGTGATGAAATTGGGAAATTCGCCTCAAAATCAGGTATCTCCAATTCTAACTTTGCAATCTGATCATGAATATAATTGAATGATAATGTTGTTAAAATTGAACTAGAGGATATTCAAGATGAGGTTGATTATTGGAATTCAGTTGTTGTATGCTCAATGTTAGGTGCAAATCCACCCTTATCTGTTATTGAGGGTTTTTTCGTAGGATTTAGAAGGACTTGGGAGTGGATAAAGTGGCTAGTATAGATCATGGTGTGTTCGTTGTTAGATTTCTTTCTATGGAAAATCGTGATAGGGTGTTATCAGATCATCGTCCAACTTTTGATAAAAAAAACTTGTAATCTGTAAGCTATGGCACAAAGATATTGTGAATTTCAAGGATGAAATCAGTTTGGTTCCAATATGGATACAACTGAAGAACTTAGACTTGAAATTCTGGGGTGAAAAATGTTTGCGCAAGATAGTGGGATCTATGGGGGCGTTTATACAAGCTGATAAAGCCACTCTTAATAGGGATAAATTGCAATTTGCTAGAGTGCAAGTTGAAATTCTATTGAAGCAAACCCTCCCTGATGAATTGAAGTTTGATCATGATGAAAATGGAATGTTGAGCGTTGTTAAGATTGGGTATGAATGGAAACCCATTGTTTGTGATCAATGCAAACTGTTGGGGCATAGATGTCAAGATTGTATGAGGACAAAAGGGAAGAAGACCTGGGTTGAAAAAAGGCCTGTTGTGGGGGGAAATGTAGCACAACTAAATGTAGCAAAGGACACTTTTGTACTAGCTACTAGACCTGTGCAAGTGAGATCTTCACCAGTTGCTCCTGTGGTGATTGGTAACACTTTTCAGGTTCTAGATCAGGAAGATGATCAGAACAATGATGATGTGAATAATGGTGTGGATTTGGAGGGTGGTGAAATAGTGGAAATGGATGTAGGAGGTGGGAAACCTCCTGACGTTTATGGATAGAACCCTCTTTTGGAATGTCAGGGGGATCAATAGGGCTGACAAACAATGTGATGTAAATTTATTTTTGCATCAAAACAAGTGCAGCCTTGTTTGTCTCCTTGAAACAAAAGTCAAGGCTCAAAATCGTGGAGCCTTGTACTTAAAGATGTTCAGTGGGTGGGCATTTACTTCAAACAACATGATGCACCCAGGTGGAAGGATTGTCATAGCCTGGAAGAGTTTATTGTGAGTCCTTACTTTTGCTCAAGTCTGTTGATGCACTGCAAAATCATTCCTAAGCATGGGGATGAATTTGAATGTTCTTTCATTTATGCTCATAACACTGCTGGTGAGAGGGTTGTATTATGGACTGGTCTGATTGCTTTGGCTGGGACAATTAATAAGCCATGGATTGTTATGGGCGATTTACACTGTATTCTCAACACTGAGGAAAGGATAGGTAGTAGTGTTAGAATCAAAGAGATGCAGGAGTTTCAGGATTGTGTTAAAAGGTGTGATTTGATGGATGCTAAAGTTTGTGGCAATTTTTTTACTTGGAACAATAAGCAACAGAGCCGGAGTTGAGTGGTTTCTAGGTTGGATAGAGTGTTAGTCAATGATTGGTGGCTGCAAAAATATCCAACCACTGAAGTATGTTTGAAGAATGAAGGTTATTTTGACCATTGCCCTGGTATTGTGTCTGTGCACCCTGATGTTGTTGTGGGAAAGAAGCCTTTTAAATACTTTAAAATGTGGCAGAGTGCTCCTCAGTATAGGCACATTGTCTCTCAAGCATGGCAGGTGCCTATTCAAGGTACTTTTATGTATCAAGTTGTGCAGAGGCTGAAAAAGGTGAAATATGGCTGAAGGATCTGAATAAAGCAGGATTCAATGAAATTCAGGTGCATGATTCTCAGGCTAGTCAGGATCTTCACAAATGGCAATCTGAACTTCATTTACATCCTTCTGATATACATATTGCTTAGAAGGAAAGATTGGCCCTGGAGAGATATATTAAAGTGCATAAAGATTACCTTAATTTCCTCTCACATAAGGCTAAACTTGCATGGGCTAAGGACGGTTAAACTTTTATAGATTTATTAGAAGAAGACAAGTTCAGAACACAATCTTCTCTATAAAGGATATGAATGGTTGCTGGACTGAAAATCCCTCCCAGGTTCCCGATGTGTTCTTAGCATATGACAAATGGCTGCTTGGTTCTCAAGCTACTTCTAGGACTCAGTTGAAGCAAAGGGTGGTCAATGAAGGCCCAATTCTAAATGATTCTTTGACAGATCTGTTGAATGCTGCTTTCACAAGGGACGAGGTGAAGTCTGCAATGTGGGACATTGAAGAATGCAAGGCCCCAGGCCCTGATGGGATTGGGAGTGCATTTTATAAAGAAGCCTGGGATGATATTGGCATTGATGTGAGCACAACCATTCTTGACTTTCTGAATACAGGAAACTTATTGAAAGAAATCAATGCAACTAGCATTACCCTCATTCCCAAGGGTAAATGCCCTGAAAGTGTCAAAGAATTTTAGCCAATCTCTTGTTGCAATGTTTTATAAAAGTGTATCTCAAAGGTTTTATGCACAAGACTCAGAGATGTATTACCAGATATTATTGCACATAATCAAGGTGCATTTGTGCACAGTAGATTTACTGCACACAATATAATGGTGTGTCAAGACCTTGTACAAGGTTATGAAAGAAAGATGAACTCCCCTGGATGCATCATTAAACTAGACCTTCAAAAAGCATACAACACAGTAGAATGGGATTTTGTGGAGGAAATGCTCAAAGCTCTGCAGTTTCCTAAGCACTTTATCAAGCTGGTGATGGTTAGTGTGAGATCTCCTAGGTTTTCTCTTTCTATTAATGGCACTCTGCATGGTTTTTTTGAAGGTAAGAGAGGATTGAGACAAGGTGATCCTCTCTGACCTTTGCTCTTTGTGTTGTGTGTTGAAAACCTCTCTAGAGTTCTGAAGATGGTGGGGGAAAAAGATGGCTTCAAGTTCCATCCAAGGTGCAAAGCTTTGAAATTGAACCATATGTGTTTTGCAGACGATATTACCCTCTGCTGCAAAGGGGATTTTAGATCTGTATCTTTAATGATGCAAGGTTTTCAGTTGTTCTCTAACAAAACTGGTTTAAAAGCAAGCCCTGAAAAAACATATGTATATTGCACTGGGCTGTCTAATGAGGAGGTTAAAAGAATCCTTGACATGACTGGATTTGTAAAGGGGAGCTTTCCTTTTAGGTACCTTGGCATTCCAATATGTTCCAAGAAAATATCCATTGCTGAATGTGAGAATATAATTGAAAAGATGTATGTCAGGATAAAGGTGTGGATCGGAGTTCAAGGCATATGTCTTTTACTGGGAGGTTAACCCTGATAAATTCTATTTTGATGTCCATACAAACTTATTGGTCTCAGATCATGTCCCTTCCTAAAAGTCTTTACACTCAAATCAACAAGATTTGTAGAAATTTTCTTTGGAAAGGTGTTGCTGATTCAAGCAGTCTTGGGAAGGTGGCCTGGAATAATGTTTGTAAACCTAAGAGTGAAGGTGGTTTGGGTTTGTTAAATCTCTACAACTAGAACATTGCTGCCCTGGGGAAGCATGTGTGGATGATAGCTGCTAGGAAAGAAAATCTTTGGGTTAAATGGACTCATACTGTCTATCTTAATGGTCAGAGCTGGTAGGAGTATATACACAAAAAAGGTGACATTTGGTACTAGAGGAATATCTGCCATGTCAAGGAAAAAAATGAAGATGTGGGTCTCTGAAAACCAGCTCAGTAGTATGCCAAAGTAATCTATCCAGAAGATTTACAAGATGATGGAGGTTCACAAGGGGCAACCTTTACTAGTTAAGAGCAGTCTGGTGTAGGTTCGGTCAACCAAAGCATAGATTTATTGCTTGGTTAGCCATGCTGAGCATATTGATTACTAAGCAAAGACTTATGAATATGAACATTACTCAAAATGACAGGTGCTTGATTTGTGATAATGCAAGTGAATCACATCATCACTTGTTCTTTGAATGTCATTACAGTGCTCAATGCTTGGAAGCCATTACAACATCGCTGGGCATAAATAGACACTGTTTCACTCTACCAGAGGTGATAAAGTGGATCAGCAGGAGGAAAATGAACAAATTCAGACGTGACATTCATTTGACAATTTTGCTTTGTACATTTTACCATATATGGCTGGAAAAAAATAATGCTCTATGGAATGCACAAATTAGAAAAATAGAGAAAGTTGTAAATAGAATTAACCATGATGTATATAATAGAGTACACAGTATTATTCCCCATAGTACTAGAGTTGCTGATCGTAGATGGTTCAGATAATTGTTTCTCTCTTATGTTTGTTTGGCTATGTGTAGCCTGTTGGTGCTGCTCTTTGTCTTGGGGTCCTGTCCCTTGCTGAGCTTATTGTTCTGGTGTTCTTGATACAATAATATTCTGATCTTGCTTATCAAAAAAAAAATCACCTGAGCGAAAACATTAAAAGCGAGTTTACAAGTGAATAACACAGTGTAAGGCACTGTGCCATAGGAGTGTTTTTGCGAAAATATATTAGATTTTGTCACTTAATTCAACCCCCCTTCTTGAGTTTCACCATGTACTCCAACAGTAGCCACAGACAGAACCAGAAGAGAACATTGGATCTCGGGCAGCAACAAAAAATGTCACTAGCAGCCACGAGAAACACCACTAGCAGCAATACAAAGAAGAGAGAAAGAGAGAAAAACAAAGGCAAACATCACTCACAAAGGAGAAGGATAGGGGGAGCTAAGGGATGGGGTGGCAGAGGTGGGAGCTGAGGAAGAGGGTGGTGGTTTTAGAGGGCGGGGGTCTAGTGGAAGGGGGAGGGTTGGTGGTGGAGGAGAAAGGAGTCGTGGTTTATGTTTTCTTTTATTTTTAAATATTTTCGTGTATTTATAATTAAATAATTAAATTTAGGTGTTTGAATAAAAAATTAGTTTTAAAACATATTAAACTATTACTTAATTACATAATTAGGATATTAAACTTGTATTTACAGGTTACCAACAAGTAATGAACCATTTTGATCAGACATACCCCAAAGTTGGAATTATTGCAAGAATTTCAAGAGGTTGGACTATTTTGAGCAAACCGACTTATTCCCATCAAATTTATAGCTTTTTTCTTTGAACTTAATTTTAGTATATATTGTTAGAACTTGCTAACAAGCTAAAATATGAAATTTATTTTATGACACATTGGAACTACTTGATGTTTTGGGAAATGGATTAGGATATAAAATTATAAATGTAGCAAAGCTTTCTTTTGACAGGATGAATAAAGAGGAAGTTATCACTTGTATTTTTATTTATCAGAAAAGAAAATTTGTACGTATATTGTTCTACTTATAGGTACAGTATTACGTACATGTATAGCAGCAATTTAGGAACACGACTAATAACAGTTATAGTGATATTGTATTATTTGTTTAGCTCAATGGAAAACCTAAGTAATCGGGTTTAGTAGAAAACTGGCTCAAAGATGTTATCAAAGAGACAAGTGAAAGGTTAAAATCGGTCTATTAGGAATATTACGGATAATAAAGATATGATAATATAGGAAACTATCTCTAAAAGATATATTATTTTTAATACTAATCATATACTTAGTGGAAATATTCCAAAGATAATATCTCCCTAAGATAATAATATATGCTAAATTAAAGATATTATCATATCTTTATTATCCGTAATATTCTTAATACGGTCTCTTAACACTTTTCATCATATCATTTTCTAGGCAAATCAAACAGACCAATTTTGGTGGATAACCAGTCTCTTAGCTTAATAAAGCAAGCCGGATAACATAAATGGTTTCTTAAGGTAAGACACCTATGAGATATATATAAACCAGTTATTATTCGGTTTCTCAGGGATTTTATAATCGGTTTCCTAGGCGTTTTTTGTAATAGTGTTCAAATGAACCCCAAAAAATATTGACGACAAAACAGGAAAGGTATCGACCGGCAACCTTAAAAAGTGAAGAGAGACTCTAGTTGGCAGAAAGATGACGATAGAAGCACAATGGCCGTCGTATCAGAGATTTTAGGTAAATTGAGTCTCGTCATAACTGTTTTGAAAATGAGGTAAAGGACAAGAAAAAAGAAGAAAAAAGAAGAGGGATAAAAGATTATGTGACTAGCACGCACATGGTGGTTGTAGTCATATTTTTATTGCCTACATAGTGTGAGCGCACATTTGACTATCTCATTGTAAATGTTTTAGTTTTGAAATTTGTTTTGAAAAAAAAGACATCTAATTAGATACTTATCCAAATGTAAATTTCCCCGTCATGGCTTCATACACTTGTAGAAAAATGTCACTTTGCCATTACAAGAAAAACTCTCATCAACGACGAGTAATCCGGTCGCGGAAAGGCCTATTTTGGTCGTAAAAAGTCTTTTACGACGATAAACGCGTATGGTCGTCAGCCGTCGCTATAGGCTTGGTCGCGAAAAGTATTTGACACCTTTACGACTAGGTATTTATGGTCGTCTCAAATAATTTTTTACGACGAGTATCATATCTTGTCGCAACTTGTATTTTTCTACGACGAGATTTCTCGTCGCAATTGTTAGTTTTTGGTGGCTAAATGTCTTATTTTTTACGACATATGACTTTACAATTGCGACTAGCACTAGTGGAATAAAACGCAAGGGTTGCGGTCAAAACAGCCCTAATGGCTGGGTTTTTGGCCAGCAGCCCTTCACAACGAAACCGCAGCCCTTCCATATTGGAAGGGCTGCGGTTTTGGGCCTAAACCGCAGCCCGCCTTTGTACAAAGGGTTGTGGTTTTGACCATAACCGCAACCCTTTTGACCCAAAAAAATTAATTTTTTTTTGTTTTTACTCCTAAATATATCAAGAAATTTACAACATAAACTGGTAATATTGAAACAAAACGAAATTATAAATTAACTCAACAAGAACATCAAATTAATTCCACAAAATAAAATAAAATAAAACAGTCACAAACGCTTAACTAAACCTCAAATATCACAAGTAACATATAAATTACAAAAAAAAATGATAAAAACTAAATCTCGACCAAACCCTAGATCTGGATGCAGTGACGAGACGAGACGGCGAGTGGTGTGATGGTGCGCGCGAGGAGTGGTGTGTGGTGGACAACCCAATTGGGAAAAGAGGAGTTTAGCGCGACGAGAGAATGAGCGAATCGAACTCTGACTTCGCCGTCGTTCTTCTTTAATTGAAGAGGAGTTTCTTAAAGAGGCGAAGAGAGAGAGAAAGAGACATGAGAGCAGACTGGAGTCGTGGTGGCCTAGTTCGCATGCCAAAGTGACGGTGCGGGAGTTGGTGAAGATGATGAAGACGGTACTTCGAGCCACCAGTTACGAACGAAAAGAACCAGTTGCCTTCGCCATTTCTTGATGAGGACCCAAGAGGAGTTTGTAGTCGGCGAATGATTTGTGAGAGAGGACAGAAGATTTGTGGTGAAGATTTGTGAAAGGGAGAGGTTAGAGTGAGGAAAGAGAAAGATGAGAGAAAATGAAAATGAAACGGCGCTCAATGAAAATGAGAGAGGGAGTTTCATTTGTGCGCTCAATATATAATTTAAGCCCATCTGCCCTCGAGAATTAATCATAAAGGGATGTGGGTTGGCCCAAAACCGCAACCCTTTATTACTTATAGGGCTGCGGTTTTCGGCTAACCGCGGCCCTTCGTATACGAAGGGCTGCGGTTTTTGGGCTAACCGCAGCCCTTCACTATTAAGGGCTGCGTTTTTCAAAAAATGCAGCCCTTCACTATTAAGGGCTGCGTTTTGCAAAAAATGCAGCCCTTGTACCGCAGCCCTTGCGTTTTTTTCCACTATTGTAGATTTCTCGTCGTAAAAGATTTTTTTTAGCAACGACAAAATTGCAACCTGGTTTTTATCTTTCTTATGACTACTATTTTGTATACTATAATCATTTTTATCCAAAACTCATATAAATAATACTCCCTCTGTTTTTTTTATCTTTCTCACTTGGAATCTTGACACTATTCATACATGGAGAGAATCTTCTCGATTTTTTGCAATTTATATGAAAAAATATAGTCATGTGGGGTCTTGTTTGATTCACCTCAATTAGTACTTTATTAATATTCAATCGTTATAATTTTTGCTAATATATAATGAAAGATATTTGGGAGACGCGCACAGGAAAGTGAGAAGGATAAAAAAGTAGAGGGAGTATATCAAAACCTGTGAAAGTATATATATAATATTATGTAGTTACAAGTTAACACATATCTTTAATATAATTATCTCAAAAATTGTGGTTTTCATCTAATAATAGTATCTTGATATACAATTACCCACCAAAAAGATATAGGGGGTGTTTGGCAAATGGCTTTTTGCCTGGCTTTTGGCTTTTTAGTTTGGTTAAACAGCCAAAAATTAATCATGTTTGGTTTGTGGCTTTTTTGTCGTCTTTTAAGCCGGCTTTTCAGCCAAAAGCTACTTGGAGTAGCTTTTTCTCCTTGGATGTTGGCTGTTTAATAATAAGATTACAAATATACCCTTATGGTATCTAAAATGTATAAGTTGAATGAAAAAAATCAATGTCCATAATGGTCATTTTATAGTGTAACAACCAACAGCCAAAAGCCAATTTTACCAAACATGTTTATAAAATAAAAATAGTCAAACAGCCAACACAAACAACGAATACAAACAGCCAGTCAAACCAGCCAAATAAAATAACCAACAGCCAATTACCAAACAAGGCCATATTGTGTTTATCATTACACACAAAAAACCCTCTAATAATCTGTAACAAGCTAAAATTGTATAAAGTATGCCAAAAGAACTACAAACTACAATTTTTAACTACCATTAGGAATTTCTTGGTCACCATCAATAGGTTGTTGCATATAGGCTGCTACAAACAAGTTGAATTTCTCTTCTAAAGCACTCATCTTCACAAGATTTGCTTGATGAACTTTTTCCATTTCATCCATATGTTTACGAAGATCATCATTTTCTTTTTGTTTCTCATGGACACGTGACGTAAGATCTGCTCTAGTAGGTAAAGGTCCTCGTACATCTTTGGGTCTTATTCCAAAGCCAAAATAAACCACACTACCACGATCTTGTGGCCCAAAGCATTTTTCAACAACTTGGAATTGTGAAAGAGAAGGGTTGTCCTTTTCGACATTTACTATCTCATCCTACCAGGACAAAAAAATCCAAGAAATTTAATTACAAGCTGATTCTACTATAATATACGTTATGAATAGTTAGGAATAAGATTTCACACCAATTTTGCATCATCAACTTCTTTTAAATTACCAAGCTTCCCCTCCCTTGTTTTCTTAAAAACAGCAGATATAGGAGGCAGATCCTTTCCTTCCTTCCACCCTTCATATAAAAAGTTTAGATTGTAAAGGTAACTAGTGGGAAGTTAGAAGTTCAGAGAGATGAAAAGAGAACAAAACCAACAGAAACATAAGACCCACTACAAAACATAAGTACCATGAGCTGTACTACTCACCTCCTCGTAGAAAAATACTACTCTAATATGTTTGGTGGATGTATTACTCACCACAAAACATAAAAACCATACCGCTGTACCATTCATCAACCACTTTTGATGACTTACGCCCTCTCAAATAATGTTCACCTCCACTTTAACTTCCTCAACAAAATATGAGCATTCAAATGCAAGAAAACACTTCAGAATGGAAACAACATACAGGAGAATTAAGATAACAAAATGTGTCCTTTTTAATGCAAGAAACAAAGGCCTTCCTACAAAGTTCGTCAAATTCAAGCTACATGTAGGTTAATATTCATACCATATCTTCCCAAATAACTTGTCTGAAAGGCGTACTTCCAGTGTGATGAAGCATTGTTAAGTTGCCTCGATTGCCATAATTTCTAGAACTCAGCTTCTGGAAGTAAAAAATATGGAATAAATTATGAATAACACCATTGTCATTCTCTAATAGAAATACTAAACACTATAACAAGGATCTTACCTTAAAAGGCTCACTTGAAAATGTTCTTCCACCAACCATTTCCAATCATCGGGTGTTAAATCATTAGGCGTTTCTTTTAATGCATTTTCCATACCACCTTTCTTGATAATTAAGTTTTGCTTCAAAATTCCTCTCCAATTTTTCCATAGCCTTTTCAGATGGTCAATAGTTGTTTTACGATCTAAATCAAAGCCTTTACCAACAAATTTAATCTACACAAAATGAAGCCAGAAATTAGAAGCTTAAAAGATGTGTTCTTCATGAATAATTAAAAAAAATCAGTAGCTTACTACTTCAGAATATGATACAATCATTTAATAAGATAATAACTTCTTCGTTTTATATCCAAATCAAACTTATGACCAGTCGTTGGAAAGCTATCAAAACGAGCTTTCACCTCCAACTGGAATTACGTTCATCCGATTTGTGATTTGAAAGTTATGTCCACTTGAATTTCTCCATACAAGATTTTATTGCACTATGTGCTCCATTGTGCGAGCGGACATGGGGCATGGTGCAAGCACACCATTTCTCAACGTGTGCTCTATTTTTATTGCTTCCTTTTGCCAACTCTACAACTCATAGCCATCTTAGGTAGTTCCACCTATATAAAGAATATGGCAAAATAGGGTGAAAGCAAATGTACTAGAAATTCGGTAAAAAATGACTGAAAAAATCTAGCAAAATGTCACTATGATCAAGAATGATCAAGTGAATGAAATAGAAGGGGAAATGCAGACTAAAGAGGGAAGAAATGGGAGAAATAGGATCAAAATAAGCTAAAAAGATTCTACAAAGTGAGTTAGAAACGTACTTATCAAAATCCCCCAAGCTTAGCATTTTACTTGTTCTCAAGTAAACCAAGAATGAGAAGGAAGAAAGAAAAGAGGAGAAAAAGATGAAAAAGAAAAACCATGCAACATACTAGCCTAAATGCTCTATATGCAAAGCTACAAACATGACATGCAACCTAAATGATTTCATACCAAGATTTAGGAGACCAACCAAACATAAGAGAAAAGATGATTAGGAAGCACACGAGTGTCTTAAGAGATCCAATCCATCGATCAACTGAGTCTTCCTTAAAACTAGGTTTTCTAGGAGTGATTTCTCACCCCTCTCAACTTCCAAGTCCTGAGTTTGAATTCCTCCTAGGGATGCTCAACCATAATCGCTCGCCTCTACCACATTTTGATGACCCTCATCAAGACTTACACAAAATCTCACCCGCCACTACTAAATTGACCAATACTAGTCTAGAAGTCAAGAGGGACTTTATCAAGGTTATAACGGGGCTAGGTTAGGGGTGAGGATATCAATTTGGGAATGTGGTGCAAAAAGGTAAAGCGGAGCACAAACTAGGGGGAAAATACTCCCCCAAGCTAATCCTAACACCCATTCAATTTGAAATCTCAAACATAACCACTTTTTTTTCTTTTTCTCACTTTGATTTTCATCTTTTGAACATATTTTTCATTTTGCTTATCAATTTGCTCTTTCTCTTTCATTTTTTTCAACCAGAATCCAAATGAATCAATAAGAGCTTCTTTCTTTTCTTTTTTTTCTGTAATTTTCTTCATCTTTTGCAATTAAACAAACACATTAACTCACTTTCAACCAAAGACTTAGTATCAAAACAACTCAACTCAACACAAACTAGACATGTACTCCACTTTGAGGAAAGTTTGACCATGACTTATTATGAGGGTTAAGCAAAAAAAGGATAGAAAGTCTCAAATGGGTTGAGGCTACTAGTATGAATCAAAGTGGACAATGATCATTAATGCAATTGTTATTCAAAGGCGACGATTTTGCAAGGTGTAGTTTTCCTCTGAAATACTCGAGTCCTCTCTCGAATGGTCCTCAACAATGATCGCTTAATCAATCAACTAAATCCTCTCTCGAATGGTCTTTAGTCAATTGATTAAGAGATCCAATAACTTCGGAAAACCCCTAATACAAGGATCCCTTTAATTTCTACCCAATATCTTGGCCTACAAATTAAGTTGAATCATGGGGATGATAAAAGATTTCAAAATTCGATTAAGAACATTTGCAATCAAAATACCAAAGCATAAATGTGATCAATATCTATCCTAAGGCCTCAAAATACCAAGATCAATGCATAAACATCTTTAGATCATCACAATCACATTAACAATACATGAAAATATCAATTCATACTTTCACGCTAACCCTAGATAGGAGACTACTCACTAATCATGGTAACTAAACACAAAAACATGAAATTTATAACTAATCTAGGGCTAAACATGATTAAGGGATGATTAAACTAATAACAATAAGCAATTATGAAACTACAATAAAAGAGATCTAATAATATGGAAGAACAAAGAATAACAATGAAAAGGGAGAATAAAAACAAAAACTTTGCAATTTAATTGATAAAAAATACCTTCAATCTGTAGAAATCAACAAACTGCGATCTATCAATCCAAAATCTAAGACAAACTAATGTGTTTTTCTCTCTAATATGAACCCTAGAATAACTTTCTAGTCTCTAGAATAAAGCATAAGTCGAAAATAATAACCTTCTATTGTTTTTAATAGGCACGAGCCTTATAAATTTTTCTGACGGAAGTAATTGCTGCGGGCGCACCATAGCATCAGGTGCGGACGCACCATAGTAACAGGTGCGGGCGCACCATAGTAACAGGTGCGGGCGCACCATTCTTTCTGATCTGGTCGGACAGTTCAACTTAAAACGAGTATAACTTCTTCGTTTTATATCCAAATTAAACTTATGACCAGTCGTTGGAAAGCTATCGAAATGAGCTTTCACCTCCAACTCAAATTACGTTCATCCAATTTATGGTTTGAAAGTTATGTCCATTTGAGGTTCTATATACAAGATTTTATTGCACTATGTGCTCCTTTGTGCGAGCGGACATGGGGCATGGTGCAAGCACACCATTTCTCAACGTGTGCTCTATTGTCATTGCTTTCTTTTGCCAACTTTATAACTCATAGCCATCTTAGCTAGTTCCACCTATATTAAGAATATGGCAAAACAGGGTGAAAGCAAATGTACTAGAAATTCGTTAAAAAATGACTGAAAAAAACTAGCAAAATGTCACTATGATCAAGAATGATCAAGTGAATGAAATAGAAGGGGAAATGGAGAATAAAGAGGGAATAAATGGGTGAAAGAGGATCAAAATAAGCTAAAAAGAGTCTACAAAGTGCGTTAGAAATGCACTTATCAATGTAGTATTAGATGCATCACAAATATTAAGTTAACAGGTTTCTTTAATAAAAAAAATCACTGACCTATAATACCCATCAATCAGAAACTAAACAGACCCTAAAACAAGTATTAACATGATAACATTACAATAATTGCATGTTTAGAGTTATCATAATACCTTCATTTTGGATCGTTGAGGCATCTTGTGAAGCATTCTGCTCAAGGAAGTTAGAGAGGGTTGTATTATTCAAGGATCTTTGTAGTAAATCAGTGTCATCATTCGTAACGTCATCATGAAGAGATTGAAGGAGACTTGCATGTGATTGATTTATCTCCTTTTCCGTGGATGCTTCATTAATAGTTCCTTGGTTCACTTTACTTACTATAGTAGAAGCATTTGCATCTTGATTATCATTGCTTGTCGTAGAATCTGAGGGTGCTTTAGCTAATACTCTAGGAACGAAAGAAATTTCAACCCTAAACTACGACTAAAACCAAGTCTCCCAGGTGCAAGAAATGAAGCCTTTCTTCCAATTGGTGCAATTTACAAGAGCAATCAACTTTAACAGTAGAAAAATATTGCCAAGTTAGTTAACAAAATTATAACATTAGCATTTCCTGAACAAATAACATGATAGAAAATTCTAGTACAAAACAAAAATAAAGAAAAGGTGCAGATATAAAAAGGGGGGGGAGATTGTCTCAATTATTGACTTGAATAAGTTCTACTCAAAATACAAAAACTAAGAAATAGAATAAAGTAACTAGTTTTTCTTAGAATTTCTTTTATGCTTATTGACTAAGGTAGGTGTATCTACGATCTCAGGTTCCACATCATTCCTCTCTCCAATACTCATTCCATTATGTGTGTATGGCGGTGCATGTGCAGCAAAATCTAAACAAATAGATTCTAATTCTTGAAAAGCATCATTCATATCATCCAAGATTTCCATGTGTTGTTAACTATCTTTTTTCATTGACATCTCATATGTAGCACAAGGTTTTGTCTTAACAGAAATACGCCAACTACCTTGTTTTACAACATCAGTTGCATAAAACACCTGTGATACTTGGCTAGCTAAAACAAATGGTTCGTTTGTTTTTAGGATTCTTTGAGTGTCGACAGTCGACACTAACATGCCCAAATTTCTCCACATGAATTCCTCTCCTAGAATCAAGCACATCAAACCAATCACAACGAAAAAATACAACATAATTTCCCCCCAAATACTCTAGCCTGATCACTTCCGTCAACACCCCATAAAAGTCTAAAGTTTCATACCCACCACATGTGTCACCCAATACCACCACTCCACTATTTTGTGTTCTCAAATTCTTGTCACGTTTCGATGTATGAAACCTGAATCCATTAGTCACATAACCACTAAAAGATTGAACATATTGAATGGGACCACGAGATAAAGACAAGAACTCCTCTCCAAATGGACATTTGTTTTCAGCGTGCAACTTTTCAACCTAAAAATTACCAATATAATATGAGTGCTTAAATAGTTTTCGTAGAAAAAATAATCCTAACTAACATTAACTGAATTTGTACACTTACTTTTTTTTCTAAACCACAGCACAAAGTTTGCATCTTGTTCTTGTAGTGAGAGATTAGCTCCTTCCGTTGCTATAATTTCAGCATATTCTCTACATTGTAACATTGATGAATGTATTAAAAAAACACACAAACCCAAAAAAATAAGAAGTTATGTATAAATTACTTACTGAAGGAATGGTTCCACTTCGCTGTAATTTTCAGAGCATAAATGTGAGCATGTTCTCTTTCATACACATCTAGATTGTGGTTCTTTCGAGCTCCCAGTGGTCGTACGACATGAGAAAATATAGAAAGCTTTTTTGAATCATCTTTATCACCATCATAATTTCGCTCAAGTAGGTTAAAACTTGTTTCAATTTCATCCAAGTACCTTGAGCAGAGTGTCATACACTCGTACACCAGGTAGACCTGTTCAACGGGTCGGGTCGGGTCGGGTCGGGCCATGTTGTATAAGGGTCGGGTCGGGTTGGGTCCGAAGTCATTGTCAACAGGTCGGATCGGTCAAGGGCTAGACTGACCCGGTCGGACCCTGACCCTATTTTTTTAGAGTAAAATTAGAATCAGCTTCCCAAAATCTAATAGCAAAACTCAAAGTAAAGACTTGTTTGCATCATGATATTGAGCTTGAAATATATTACCAAATCAAACACAAAATATGAGCAGCAAATCAAATAAACAAATCCAATTCCAAATTTCAGTGTAGATTACAAAATGGGCATCAGCTAGCATCAGTGTAAATTACAAAATGGGCATCAGCTAGTGTAAATCCCTACACCATCAGTTCCTTCAGCCATATGCATCAATGAGCAGCTTCTACCAGCATCAGTAACTACATCCTGCTTCTTTAAGCTGCAAGTTAACAAATCAGGTTACAAATCAGAAAAAAAATCGAAGAGAATACAAATCAGGTTACATTGATTTACAGAAAAATCACAACATCATAAAAAGTAGATCGAATTACTAAAAGGAGTAGGAAGAAATACCTCGTGTTTGTTAGCTATGGCGTCGCTTGATCGTTTGGCAGTTCAATTTTGAAAAGAAGAAGAAGAAAGAAGAGAGAGAGAGGAGAAAGTGGGAGCATTACTAGGGTGTTTAGACAAAATGCGGTTGAAAGGTTGGACCCTGTACAAAACACAAGTGACCTTTTTTTGACCCGACCCGACCCGCTAATGCATTATTAGGTCAGACCCTGTACGACCAGACCCTATTATAATTGGGTCGGGTCAAGGACGTTTTTGGGGACCCGACCTATTGAACAGGTCTACCACCAGGTAACCCTCCACTATTGAACCCTCTGGATGGGCCTTATTACGCACATATAACTTAAGCATATGAAGATATCGTTCTCCCGGGTACATCCAACGAAATTGAACAGGTCCACCAAGTATTACCTCATCGGCTAAGTGCACACTTAAATGCAGCATCACATCAACACAAGAAGGATGCATCCATGCTTCTAACTTGGAAAGAGTCAAAGGAATTTGGGATTTAATTTCTTCTAGATGTTCAACTTTTATCGATTTAGCATATAATATACTAAAAAATTGACACAACTCAATCAAAGGCTCTAAAACATCTTTCACCAAAAGACCACGTATCACTAGAGGAAGTATGCTTTGCAATAAAACGTGACAATCATGACTCTTTAATCCTGAAATATTGCAATCTTTCACATTCACACATCGAGAAATATTGGGAGAAAACCCATCAGGAACTTTTAGATCCTTCAAAAATCGACACAATATATCTTTTTGACTCTTAGTTAATGTGTATGGCACATGAGGTAATTCAGTCTTGTCACCCTTTCTAATAGGATGAAGTTTTGACATTATACTCAATGCCTCCATATCAAGACAAGAGTTAGTTGTGTCTTTTGTCTTTCCTTTAATATTCATGATGGTTCCCAAAATAATATAACATATGTTCTTTTGCATTACATCTAAACTATGTCGCAACAAAAGTGTTTTCCTGTAAGGTAACTCAAAATAAATACTTAGTTTGTTCCAATTATCCCCTCTAGTCTTATGACAGACCTTGGTTCTTTTAGTAGGATCTTTCGACAAACAAGCACCTTCAAGATCTTTGACTTGCTGAAGCACTTCCTCCCCTGATAATTGTTTTGGTGGCTCTCCTTTTTATTTATTTCTGAATACATCTTTCTTCTTTCTCCATGAGTGCTTAATGTGAAGAAAACGTCGATGACACATATACACATGCTTACATCAATGTTCCAAGCTCAAGTAAGCTGTTTTTTGTGACAACAAGGACAAGCCAACTTTCCCATTGTACTCCATCCAGATAAAATACCGTAGGCAGGAAAATTATTAATTGTTGAAAACAAAGCTGCATGCAATTTAAAATTTTCACCTTTGGAAGCATCATAGGTTTCAACACCCACATCCCATAACTCCTTCAACTCTTCTATCAGAGGCTGTAAATAGACATCTATTGCATCACCTAGTCCTTTTGGACCGGGTACAAGCATCGACAACATCATGCTAGATTATTTCATACAAACCTAATGAGGTAAATTATATGGAACTAGAATAACAGGCCAAATACTATATGGGTTTGCAACATTAGAAATCCGGTTAATTAAATCCATCACTTATAAGCCCTAATCTAACATTACGGGGTTCTAAAGAAAAGGATGGATGATTTTCATCAAAATATTGCCATGCTTTCTCATCAGAAGGATGATTAAGCACACCAATTTCAGCTTGCCTTTATTGTGTCATCTCATATCAGAAGCCGTCTTAGAGCACAGAAACAAACGTTGAAGTCTAGCTAGGCTTTAGTGGAAAAAAACTAAGTACCTTTTGAGGTATCCTATTACCATTTTTCTTTGTTCTAGTTTCTCCACTATGCTTACCTTGTTTCCAACTAGCAGCCTCACAAACTTTACAATATTCTAGTTGTTCATCATCTTTTCAAAAGAGCATACAATCATTAACACATGCATCTATCTTTTCATATGAAAGACCCAAATCTTTAACAGTTTTTTTGCATCATAATAACAATCAGGAAGTAACGACTCTTTTGGTAATAACTAAGTTTTCAAAAATTGCAGAAGCATAGTGAATGACTCATTACTCCATCTCCCTAGAGTTTTAATATGAAGTAAATTAACAGTTGCAGACAATCTCGAGGAGTTGGAGCCTTCATACAAAGGTTTTTGAAAATCATCAAACAATCTAAAAAATCTCATTGCATCATCATTAGGATCTTCACATGTATGACTCAATGAGCCACTATGCATATCATTTTCAGCAAAACCACCATAATTAGGAAAAAAATCCCTTAGCATTGTCTCCATCTCATCTTCGCCATCACTTTCCATTAACCCATTATCATCTTCTCTAGTTGGTAACTCAAAGGCATCCTCACCCACCCATTCCCTATGATAATACCAAAAAATATAACTTTGAATGATGCCAAAAGCTAATAAATGATCCTTAACCATATTTGGAGATCCAAACGATGAATTTTTGCATTTTACACATGGACATTTTATCTTCTTTTTTTCACATGTCTTTTCAAATGCATATTTTACAAAAGTATCAACGCCTAGTTCATATTCATTATTCAAACGATCATCTCCAGCAAGTTTCATCCATTGCTTACAAGGCGCCTTAATTTTCTGAAATTACAAATTTAAATTACTCTTAGGATTTGCTAGTCTATAACATATCAAGGAAAACACCTTAACACATAAGCCTTAACACATAAAGCACATAATAGCAAAGTATTAAACTTCACAACTAATAGCAAAAAGTTAGTACTAAAAAGTAGGGGAAAAAGAGTACTCATTCTATGAAGTTTCTACTAGATAGAGAGCTGAATTTCATCAAAGGACATTTAATAGAAAATAACTGTAGGGATAAAAAGGAATTAATATGTTGTGATTGTTTTAATACTTGTTCATCTATAACAATGCAACTCTTGATCCATGAAAGAGCTTCCGAATGGTTGGTAGCACCTACAAATGAAAGACAAAGTCAATCATGTCAATAAATAAAGTCCAATCAGATTACATGTAACTAGCTATAAGTCATGGGATTTTTTAATTGGAGAAAGTGCTATCAATTATCATATAATTAATTCTTTTTAGTGGCCATTTAGAACAAGTTTCAAGTAAGATTACATGTTAGTGGAACCAATAACAAAAGGTTATATATAAAATATACGTAGAGTCAAATCAAAGAAAAAAGAGGGACAAAACAATAGGCTTAACTATAGAAATTAAGTAGATTACCCAAATGATCACATCTTAATATAAAGCAATGATATCTAGTTGTAATTAACCATTAGTTACACCCAAAGTTCAACAATGTTTATGCGTTGAAGTGTGGTGTCTATCATATTGTGACAATGATATGGTGATCTAGGCTTATGAGCTTATTTATTGAAGCTAGCATATTCAGTGCATATACTACATAAACATAACATAGCAATGCTATTTAACATTCCCTTATGCAATAAACAACTAAATCTAATAAGTGTGACAAATCAAAGCTACTCCTAAACTACCAAATTCAAGTTCTTCATCAGCAAATATCAGTTAGTTCTAACAACAATAATATGCGTATATGCCAACAATAAGCCTCTCCATCATCTACCCCCTTTGTCCAACATTAACGGATAAACCTTTGTCTAATAATCCCAAAAAAACACACACAAGTTATAATTAGAAGAAATCCTAAAGTATAAAACAAACAAAACCCAAAAAGGAAAAAAAATCCAAAAGCAGTGAGATACACTTAAGAAGTTAAGAGCGTGGAAAAATCCAAAAGCCTTGTGCTGATGGTTTATTTAGGAAAAGGCTTTGGGGTGGCACCTTTGGTGAAGTATATAAAAGGTATATTTATTGTTTTGTTTTTGTGTTACATTTTGTTACAAGGATATAATCTTTGAGTAATGTTATCTGAGGAAATATATTAATCAAAAATACAAATGTAGTTTTGTTGGTTGTCTTTTTTATTTTGTTTCTGTTTGTTTTATAAAATGAAATTAATAGACAAAAGTTGTTCTCTTACTATATATATTATTATAAAAATAGATTAAGAAAACAATATGTTTTATTTAGTATTTGTGTGAAGCTAGATTTTGTTGCTTACCACTTTCTAAAAAAAATAATTGTAACTGTCCATCTTAGTTGTTCGTTTCAGGAAACTCTTACACCTTAACGATTCAGCTAAGTACCTAGAAAATGCAAGGTTACATGACTAACAATTCCAAATTTGTTTTTTCGCACAATCAGTTTGTCCTTTGAGGTTGTTAACTTCCTTCTGGAGAGTTTAGTTGGTCAATTCATGATGGAATTGAAGGGTAGGAGAGGACAGGAAGTTAAAGCCATCCAAATCTTTTTTCACTCCAATAGACTAAGATATGTATACAAAATTTGACACAGCATAGTGACTAAAAAAAACATCTCTTGGGCTGCCACTGAATGGTTTTATTCCTGAAACCATACTAAAGTGGGTAAAGCACCCTCTCCTTTATGCTCTCCTTCTTGGTCTCCCCCCCCCTCTCTATTCATGGTTTTATAAATAATGTGGATGGTTCTTTCTTTTATGATTCCATGGAATCCTATTAGTTTGGTGTTTCTAGGGATCATTGTGGCAATTAGGTCGAAGGTATCATTTTTGCTACTTACACAAGTGACGCGTTGGAAGCCGAAGTTAGGGCCATTCTTATGGCATTGCATTGGATCCGAGACAAGAGTTGGATCCACTACTCAATCTCAATTGACTACAGTAATGCTGCAAATGCTATAAATAATACCCTGGTCCATATAATCATATCTATTCTCTTTCTATAAACTTCAGGGAATCCATGTCCGAGCATCCAAGGGTAAATGTCCAACATGAAGGAAGAACTAGCTAGTAATAGACTATTAGATGCGTTAACTAAATATGCTAGAGGGACTATTCTAAATTTCAATAGTCTGTGTATTTTGCAATCCCCTCCTAGTTTGTAATGATATATTTTTTGATTTTTTCACCAGGTACCCCTGTGGTTTTTCAAAATTCATGGGGTACCCCTGCTTTTTAAAAAATGCACCAGGTTCCCTTACTTTGGGAATTAAAGGTACGAAATCCCCTTAATGACTAACGGTGATAAGTTTTCGTTAGTCATTAGGGTTAATTAACCCCTCTAACCTTAATTAAATCCTCTAACCCTAACCCTAAAACCCTAACCCTAAAACCCTAACCCTCTAACACCTCACTTTGACCTAAACCCTAACCCTAACTACCCAACCATCACAGACCCCCTACCTCCCCCCACCCTCTCCCCCACCCCCGTAGCCGCCCCTTCCCCCACCCCGCGGCCGCCCTCCCTCACCCATCCCCGGACTACTCCCGGCCCAAGCACGCTTAACCGTGGAGTAACTGAGGAAATAAGCTCCTAAAAGAAAGATGCATTTTGATGGAATGAGTAGCCTGCTAAATCCCTTTAAAGCAATCATGAGGGGTATTACATACACACCCACTTGAGAACAGCAACGCCCTCGTTGCGCCTGAGGAAACCACATATTCGGTATACGGCCTGTGGGTCGCCCCAGCCTGGAAACTGATCGTCGGAGACTCCAGATATTCAGCCTAACGACCTCTGGGTCGCTCCTTATGACAATGCAGCCCCAAAATCCTCCCCCACTAGGCGCTTGAGGACTCCTAATATCGGGCCTTACGGCCTTAGGGTCGCCCAACACGCGGTCGCAGGGGTTGCTCGATACCATTTGTAACACCCCGACCCTTCCGGAGTCGAGTATATCGTCACCAATGCGCATACTTGGGCCAACAACCTGTCCTCAATAACCAACACAAGTTCTTCCGGGCGCATTTTGTCCTCACTCATGCGCACCCTGAGAAACTTCCCAGGAGGTCACCCATCCCTGGACTACTCCCAGCCAAGCACGCTTAACTGTGGAGTAACTGAGGAAATAAGCTCCTAAAAGAAAGATGCATCTTGATGGAATGAGTAGCCTGCTAAATCCCTTTAAAGCAATCATGAGGGGTATTACGGGAGAGCTGGCCGGGGTGGGGGGTGGTGGGAGGGTGGGTTAGGGGGGGAGCTGCGGGATGGTGGGGAGGGGGGAGCTTGGGGTGGGGGGTGATGGGAGGGTAGGGGTGATGAGAGGGGCGTGGGGTGGGGGGTGGGGTGGGGGGAGGGTAGAGGGAGGGGTCGTGGTGGTTGGGTAGTTAGGGTTAGGGTTTAGGGTGGGGGTGAGGTGTTGAGGGTTAGGGGTTAGGGTTAGAGGGTTTAATCATGGTTAGAGGGGTTAATTAACCCTAATGACTAATGAAAACTTGACACCGTTAGTCATTAAGGGCATTTCGTACATTTAATTCCCAAAGTAAGGGTCCCTGGTGCATTTTTTAAAAAGCAGGGGTACCCGATGAATTTTGAAAAACCACAGCGATAACTGGTGAAAAAACCGTATATTTTCAGAGGATAAAAACTCTTGTACCCCCACTTTCTCTCCCGTTGGAGATTTGAGGGGGATGGTTTACTCTGTTTCAAACTCCATTATGCGGTAACTTAAAGTTACCTTTCCTACCAAAAAAAATAGTGCCTGTAATTCAGTCTCTTTACAGGCTTACACACCTCGTTTTCTCAAAAGACACTCAATTTTGTAAGAATATACAATCAAACAATAGTAAAAACGAGTGCAGTGAAGACTACCCAGCAAGCAGCAATAAAAGCTCTACTCAGTACTCGCCTCACTTCCTTCTTCCATAACAAAAAGTCTTCTTTTTGAAAAATTCAATATGAAAAATTCACCCCCTCTCCATCATCAACAACAATAACAACGATATGATACATGAAAAATCTTTTTTTTGAAAAGCATATATGAAAATAACAACAATATGATATAACAAGCCTCAATAACAACAACGAAAAAGGAGTCTTAATACCTCGACCCTTTTAATGGTACCAAAGTATCATTTCAATGATACCAAAGAAACAATGCATGGGGAAATGTGTAAATTAGACGAGACGGTATGCGGGCTACTCGAGATCGACTCGGTCAAAGCTCGACTCCATCGAGCTCGAATCGAACTTGAGTTCGACTCGAGATGTTGTCGAGTCGAGTTAAGCAACTCGATACTCGGCTCGAAAACTCGTGAGAAGCTCGAATAGCCAACTATCTATACAAAATACCTAAATTTGGTATATTTTCTACCTTAGGGTTACTTCTAACACGAGACACTTGTAAGTTACTCGAAACTACTCGATCAAACTCGATCAAAACTCGACTCGGTCAATACTCGATCAAAGATCGCCTCGAAATGCTAACAAGTCGAGTCGAGCTAGCTCAAACTCGAACTCATCTCGCATATTTTCTACCTTAGGGTTGCTTCTAACACGAGACACTTGTAAGTTACTCGAAACTACTCGATCAAACTCGATCAAAACTCGACTCGGTCAATACTCGGTCAAAGATCGCCTCGAAATGCTCACAAGTCGAGTAGAGCAAGCTCAAACTCGAACTCATCTCGCATCATTTACACCCTATGCAAGGGTACCAAATTACCGTTTGAATGGTACCAAAGTATCATTTTAATGGTACCAAAGTAACAATGCAAGGGTACCAAATTACACTTTTAATGGTACCAATGTATCGTTTGAATAATAAAAAAGAAATAATGCAAGTGTACGAAATTACCCTTTTCGTGGTACCAAAGTATCATTTCAATGATACCAAAATAACAATGCAAGGGTAGAAGTGTAAATGAGACGAGACGACTTGCGGGCAACTCGAGATCGACTCGGTCAAAGCTCGACTCAAGTGAGCTCGAATCGAACTTGAGTTCGACTCGAGATGTTGTCGAATCGAGTTAAGCAACTCGATACTCGGCTCGAAAACTCGTGAGAAGCTCGAATACCCAACTACCTACACAAAATACCTAAATTTGGTATATTTTCTACCTTAGGGTTGCTTTTAACACGAGACACTTGCAAGTTACTCGAAATCTACTCGATCAAACTCGATAAAAACTCGACTCGATCAATACTCGGTCAAAGATCGACTCGAAATGCTAAAAAGTCGAGTCGAGCTAGCTCAAACTCGAACTCATCTCGCATCATTTACACCCTATACAAGGGGACCAAATTTCCCTTTTAATGGTACCAATGTATCGTTTGAATAATACCAAAGAAATAATGCAAGTGTACCAAATTACCCTTTTCGTGGTACCAAAGTATCATTTCAATGATACCAAAGTAACAATGCAAGGGTAGAAGTGTAAATGAGACGAGACGGCTTGCGGGCAACTCGAGATCGACTCGTTCAAAGCTCGACCCGAGTGAGCTCGAATCGAACTTCAGTTCGACTCGAGATGTTGTCGAGTCGAGTTAAGCAACTCGATATTCGGTTAGAAAATTCGTGAGAAGCTCGAATACCCAATTATCTATACAAAATACCTAAATTTGGCATATTTTCTACCTTAGGGTTGCTTCTAACACGAGACACTTGTAAGTTACTCGAAACTACTCGATCAAACTCGATCAAAACTCGACTCGGTCAATACTCGGTCAAAGATCGCCTCGAAATGCTAACAAGTCGAGTCGAGCTAGCTCAAACTCGAACTCATCTCGCATCATTTACACCCTATGCAAGGGTACCAAATTACCGTTTGAATGGTACCAAAGTATCATTTGAATGGTACCAAAGTAACAATGCAAGGGTACCAAGTTACCCTTTTAATGGTACCAATGTATCGTTTGAATAATAAAAAAGAAATAAGACAAGTGTACGAAATTACCCTTTTCGTGGTACCAAAGTATCATTTCAATGATACCAAAGTAACAATGCAAGGGTAGAAGTGTAAATGAGACGAGACGACTTACGGGCAACTCGAGATCGACTCGGTCAAAGCTCGACTCGAGTGAGCTCGAATCGAACTTGAGTTCGACTCGAGATGTTGTCGAATCGAGTTAAGCAACTCGATAATCGGCTCGAAAACTCGTGAGAAGCTCGAATACCCAACTACCTACACAAAATACCTAAATTTGGCATATTTTCTACCTTAGGGTTGCTTTTAACACGAGACACTTGCAAGTTACTCGAAATCTACTCGATCAAACTCGATCAAAACTCGACTCGATCAATACTCGATCAAAGATCGACTCGAAATGCTAACAAGTCGAGTCGAGCTTGCTCAAACTCGAACTCATCTCGCATCATTTACACCCTATACAAGGTTACCAAATTTCCCTTTTAATGGTACCAATGTATCGTTTGAATAATACCAAAGAAATAATGCAAGTGTACCAAATTACCCTTTTCGTGGTACCAAAGTATCATTTCAATGATACCAAAGTAACAATGCAAGGGTAGAAGTGTAAATGAGACGAGACGACTTGCGGGCAACTCGAGATCGACTCGTTCAAAGCTCGACCCGAGTGAGCTCGAATCGAACTTGAGTTCGACTCGAGATGTTGTCGAGTCGAGTTAAGCAACTCGATATTCGGTTCGAAAATTCGTGAGAAGCTCGAATACCCAATTATCTATACAAAATACCTAAATTTGGCATATTTTCTACCTTAGGGTTGCTTTAAACACGAGACACTTGCAAGTTACTCGAAATCTACTCGATCAAACTCGATCAAAACTCGACTCGGTCAATACTCGGTCAAAGATCGACTCGAAATGCTAACAAGTCGAGTCGAGCTAGCTCAAACTCGAACTCATCTCGCATCATTTACACCCTATACAAGGGTAACAAATTACCGTTTTAATGGTACCAAAGTATCATTTGAATAATGCCAAAGTAACAATGCAAGGGTACCAAATTACCCTTTTAATGGTACCAAAGTATCATTTCAATAATACCAAAGAAATAGTGCAAGTGTACCAAATTACCCTTTTAATGGTACTAAAGTATCATTTCAATGATACCAAAGTTACAATGCAAGGGTAGAGGTGTAAATGAGACGAGACAGCTTGCGGGCAACTCGAGATCGACTCGGTCAAAGCTCGACTCGAGTGAGCTCGAATCGAACTTGAGTTCGACTCGATATGTTGTCGAGTCGAATTAAGCAACTCGATACTCGGCTCGAAAACTCGTGAGAAGCTCGAATACCCAATTATCTATACAAAATACCTAAATTTGGCATATTTTCTACCTTAGGGTTGCTTTTAACACGAGACACTTGCAAGTTACTCGAAATCTACTCGATCAAAACTCGACTCGGTCAATACTCGGTCAAAGATCGACTCGAAATGCAAACAAGTCGAGTCGAGCTAGCTCAAACTCACACTCATCTCGCATCATTTACACCCTATGCAAGGGTACCAAATTACCGTTTTAATGGTACCAAAGTATCATTTGAATAATATCTTTTTAATGGTACCAAATTACCCTTTTGGTACCAAAGTATCATTTGAATAATACCAAAGAAATAATGCAAGTGTAGCAAATTACCCTTTTAATGGTACCAAAGTATAATTTCAAAAGCAACAATGCAAGGGTAGAGGTGTAAATGAGACGAGACAACTTGCGGGCTACTCGAGATCGACTCGGTCAAAGCTCGACTCGAGTGAGCTCGAATCGAACTTGAGTTCGACTCGAGATGTTGTCGAATCGAGTTAAGCAACTCGATACTCGGCTCGAAAACTCGTGAGAAGCTCGAATACCCAACTATCTATACAAAATACCTAAATTTGGCATATTTTCTACCTTAGGGTTGCTTTTAACACGAGACACTTGCAAGTTACTCGAAATCTACTGGATCAAAATTTGATTCGGTCAATAATCGGTCAAAGATCGACTCGAAATGCTAACAAGTCGAGTCGAGCTAGCTCAAACTCGAACTCATCTCGCATCATTTACACCCTATGCAAGGGTACCAAATTACCGTTTTAATGGTACCAAAGTATCGTTTGAATAATACCAAAGTAACAGTGCAAGGGTACCAAATTACCCATTTAATGGTACCAAAGTATCATTCGAATAATACCAAAAAAATAATGCAAGTGTACCAAATTACCCTTTTAATGGTACCAAAGTATCATTTCAAAAGCAACAATGCAAGGGTAGAGGTGTAAATGAGACGAGACAACTTGCGGGCTACTCGAGATCGACTCGGTCAAAGCTCGACTCGAGTGAGCTCGAATCGAACTTGAGTTCGACTCGAGATGTTGTCGAATCGAGTTAAGCAACTCGATACTCGGCTCGAAAACTCGTGAGAAGCTCGAATACCCAACTATCTATACAAAATACCTAAATTTGGCATATTTTCTACCTTAGGGTTGCTTTTAACACGAGACACTTGCAAGTTACTCGAAATCTACTTGGATCAAAATTCGATTCGGTCAAAACGGTCAATACTCGGTCAAAGATCGACTCGAAATGCTAACAAGTCGAGTCGAGCTAGCTCAAACTCGAACTCATCTCGCATCATTTACACCCTATGCAAGGGTACCAAATTACCGTTTTAATGGTACCAAAGTATCATTTGAATAATACCAAAGTAACAGTGCAAGGGTACCAAATTACCCTTTTAATGGTACCAAAGTATCATTCGAATAATACCAAAAAAATAATGCAAGTGTACCAAATTACCCTTTTAATGGTACCAAAGTATCATTTCAAAAGCAACAATGCAAGGGTAGAGGTGTAAATGAGACGAGACAACTTGCGGGCTACTCGAGATCGACTCGGTCAAAGCTCGACTCGAGTGAGCTCGAATCGAATCGAACTTGAGTTCGACTCGAGATGTTGTCGAATCGAGTTAAGCAACTCGATACTCGGCTCGAAAACTCGTGAGAAGCTCGAATACCCAACTATCTATACAAAATACCTAAATTTGGCATATTTTCTACCTTAGGGTTGCTTTTAACACGAGACACTTGCAAGTTACTCGAAATCTACCGGATCAAAATTCGATTCGGTCAAAACTCGGTCAATACTCGGTCAGAGATCGACTCGAAATGCTAACAAGTCGAGTCGAGCTAGCTCAAACTCGAACTCATCTCGCATCATTTACACCCTATGCAAGGGTACCAAATTACCGTTTTAATGGTAGCAAAGTATCATTTGAATAATACCAAAGTAACAGTGCAAGGGTACCAAATTACCCTTTTAATGGTACCAAAGTATCATTCGAATAATACCAAAAAAATAATGCAAGTGTACCAAATTACCCTTTTAATGGTACCAAAGTATCATTTCAAAAGCAACAATGCAAGGGGAGAGGTGTAAATGAGACGAGACAACTTGCGGGCTACTCGAGATCGACTCGGTCAAAGCTCGACTCGAGTGAGCTCGAATCGAACTTGAGTTCGACTCGAGATGTTGTCGAATCGAGTTAAGCAACTCGATACTCGGCTCGAAAACTCGTGAGAAGCTCGAATACCCAACTATCTATACAAAATACCTAAATTTGGCATATTTTCTACCTTAGGGTTGCTTTTAACACGAGACACTTGCAAGTTACTCGAAATCTACTGGATCAAAATTCGATTCGGTCAATACTCGGTCAAAGATCGACTCGAAATGCTAACAAGTCGAGTCGAGCTAGCTCAAACTCGAACTCATCTCGCATCATTTACACCCTATGCAAGGGTACCAAATTACCGTTTTAATGGTACCAAAGTATCATTTGAATAATACCAAAGTAACAATGCAAGGGTACCAAATTACCCTTTTAATGGTACCAAAGTATCATTCGAATAATACCAAAAAAATAATGCAAGTGTACCAAATTACCCTTTTAATGGTACCAAAGTATCATTTCAAAAGCAACAATGCAAGGGTAGAGGTGTAAATGAGACGAGACAACTTGCGGGCTACTCGAGATCGACTCGGTCAAAGCTCGACTCGAGTGAGCTCGAATCGAACTTGAGTTCGACTCGAGATGTTGTCGAATCGAGTTAAGCAACTCGATACTCGGCTCGAAAACTCGTGAGAAGCTCGAATACCCAACTATCTATACAAAATACCTAAATTTGGCATATTTTCTACCTTAGGGTTGCTTTTAACACGAGACACTTGCAAGTTACTCGAAATCTACTTGGATCAAAATTCGATTCGCTCGCTTCGGTCAATACTCGGTCAAAGATCGACTCGAAATGCTAACAAGTCGAGTCGAGCTAGCTCAAACTCGAACTCATCTCGCATCATTTACACCCTATGCAAGGGTACCAAATTACCGTTTTAATGGTACCAAAGTATCATTTGAATAATACCAAAGTAACAGTGCAAGGGTACCAAATTACCCTTTTAATGGTACCAAAGTATCATTCGAATAATACCAAAAAAATAATGCAAGTGTACCAAATTACCCTTTTAATGGTACCAAAGTATCATTTCAAAAGCAACAATGCAAGGGTAGAGGTGTAAATGAGACGAGACAACTTGCGGGCTACTCGAGATCGACTCGGTCAAAGCTCGACTCGAGTGAGCTCGAATCGAACTTGAGTTCGACTCGAGATGTTGTCGAATCGAGTTAAGCAACTCGATACTCGGCTCGAAAACTCGTGAGAAGCTCGAATACCCAACTATCTATACAAAATACCTAAATTTGGCATATTTTCTACCTTAGGGTTGCTTTTAACACGAGACACTTGCAAGTTACTCGAAATCTACTGGATCAAAATTCGATTCGGTCAATACTCGGTCAAAGATCGACTCGAAATGCTAACAAGTCGAGTCGAGCTAGCTCAAACTCGAACTCATCTCGCATCATTTACACCCTATGCAAGGGTACCAAATTACCGTTTTAATGGTACCAAAGTATCGTTTGAATAATACCAAAGTAACAGTGCAAGGGTACCAAATTACCCATTTAATGGTACCAAAGTATCATTCGAATAATACCAAAAAAATAATGCAAGTGTACCAAATTACCCTTTTAATGGTACCAAAGTATCATTTCAAAAGCAACAATGCAAGGGTAGAGGTGTAAATGAGACGAGACAACTTGCGGGCTACTCGAGATCGACTCGGTCAAAGCTCGACTCGAGTGAGCTCGAATCGAACTTGAGTTCGACTCGAGATGTTGTCGAATCGAGTTAAGCAACTCGATACTCGGCTCGAAAACTCGTGAGAAGCTCGAATACCCAACTATCTATACAAAATACCTAAATTTGGCATATTTTCTACCTTAGGGTTGCTTTTAACACGAGACACTTGCAAGTTACTCGAAATCTACTGGATCAAAATTCGATTCGGTCAAAACTCGGTCAATACTCGGTCAAAGATCGACTCGAAATGCTAACAAGTCGAGTCGAGCTAGCTCAAACTCGAACTCATCTCGCATCATTTACACCCTATGCAAGGGTACCAAATTACCGTTTTAATGGTACCAAAGTATCATTTGAATAATACCAAAGTAACAGTGCAAGGGTACCAAATTACCCTTTTAATGGTACCAAAGTATCATTCGAATAATACCAAAAAAAAAATGCAAGTGTACCAAATTACCCTTTTAATGGTACCAAAGTATCATTTCAAAAGCAACAATGCAAGGGTAGAGGTGTAAATGAGACGAGACAACTTGCGGGCTACTCGAGATCGACTCGGTCAAAGCTCGACTCGAGTGAGCTCGAATCGAACTTGAGTTCGACTCGAGATGTTGTCGAATCGAGTTAAGCAACTCGATACTCGGCTCGAAAACTCGTGAGAAGCTCGAATACCCAACTATCTATACAAAATACCTAAATTTGGCATATTTTCTACCTTAGGGTTGCTTTTAACACGAGACACTTGCAAGTTACTCGAAATCTACTTGGATCAAAATTCGATTCGGTCAAAACTCGGTCAATACTCGGTCAAAGATCGACTCGAAATGCTAACAAGTCGAGTCGAGCTAGCTCAAACTCGAACTCATCTCGCATCATTTACACCCTATGCAAGGGTACCAAATTACCGTTTTAATGGTACCAAAGTATCATTTGAATAATACCAAAGTAACAATGCAAGGGTACCAAATTACCCTTTTAATGGTACCAAAGTATCGCTTCGAATAATACCAAAAAAATAATGCAAGTGTACCAAATTACCCTTTTAATGGTACCAAAGTATCATTTCAATGATACCAAAGTAACAATGCAAGGGTAGAGGTGTAAATGAGACGAGACGGCTTGCGGGCTACTCGAGATCGACTCGGTCAAAGCTCGACTCGAGTGAGCTCGAATCGAACTTGAGTTCGACTCGAGATGTTGTCGAATCGAGTTAAGCAACTCGATACTCGGCTCGAAAACTCGTGAGAAGCTCGAATACCCAACTATCTATACAAAATACCTAAATTTGGCATATTTTCTACCTTAGGGTTGCTTTTAACACGAGACACTTGCAAGTTACTCGAAATCTACTCGATCAAAACTCGATTCGGTCAAAACTCGGTCAATACTCGGTCAAAGATCGACTCGAAATGCTAACAAGTCGAGTCGAGCTAGCTCAAACTCGAACTCATCTCGCATCATTTACACCCTATGCAAGGGTACCAAATTACCGTTTTAATGGTACCAAAGTATCATTTGAATAATACAATAGGTACCAAATTACCCTTTTAATGGTACCAAAGTATCATTTCGAATAATACCAAAAAAATAATGCAAGTGTACCAAATTACCCTTTTAATGGTACCAAAGTATCATTTCAAAAGCAACAATGCAAGGGTAGAGGTGTAAATGAGACGAGACAACTTGCGGGCTACTCGAGATCGACTCGGTCGGCTCAAAGCTCGAGTGAGCTCGAATCGAACTTGAGTTCGACTCGAGATGTTGTCGAATCGAGTTAAGCAACTCGATACTCGGCTCGAAAACTCGTGAGAAGCTCGAATACCCAACTATCTATACAAAATACCTAAATTTGGCATATTTTCTACCTTAGGGTTGCTTTTAACACGAGACACTTGCAAGTGACTCGAAATCTACTGGATCAAAATTCGACTCGGTCAAAACTCGGTCAATACTCGGTCAAAGATCGACTCGAAATGCTAACAAGTCGAGTCGAGCTAGCTCAAACTCGAACTCATCTCGCATCATTTACACCCTATGCAACGGTACCAAATTACCGTTTTAATGATACCAAAGTATCGTTTGAATAATACCAAAGTAACAGTGCAAGGGTACCAAATTACCCATTTAATGGTACCGAAGTATCATTCGAATAATACCAAAAAAATAATGCAAGTGTACCAAATTACCCTTTTAATGGTACCAAAGTATCATTTCAAAAGCAACAATGCAAGGGTAGAGGTGTAAATGAGACGAGACAACTTGCGGGCTACTCGAGATCGACTCGGTCAAAGCTCGACTCGAGTGAGCTCGAATCGAACTTGAGTTCGACTCGAGATGTTGTCGAATCGAGTTAAGCAACTCGATACTCGGCTCGAAAACTCGTGAGAAGCTCGAATACCCAACTATCTATACAAAATACCTAAATTTGGCATATTTTCTACCTTAGGGTTGCTTTTAACACGAGACACTTGCAAGTTACTCGAAATCTACTGGATCAAAATTCGATTCGGTCAAAACTCGGTCAATACTCGGTCAAAGATCGACTCGAAATGCTAACAAGTCGAGTCGAGCTAGCTCAAACTCGAACTCATCTCGCATCATTTACACCCTATGCAAGGGTACCAAATTACCGTTTTAATGGTACCAAAGTATCATTTGAATAATACCAAAGTAACAGTGCAAGGGTACCAAATTACCCTTTTAATGGTACCAAAGTATCATTCGAATAATACCAAAAAAATAATGCAAGTGTACCAAATTACCCTTTTAATGGTACCAAAGTATCATTTCAAAAGCAACAATGCAAGGGTAGAGGTGTAAATGAGACGAGACAACTTGCGGGCTACTCGAGATCGACTCGGTCAAAGCTCGACTCGAGTGAGCTCGAATCGAACTTGAGTTCGACTCGAGATGTTGTCGAATCGAGTTAAGCAACTCGATACTCGGCTCGAAAACTCGTGAGAAGCTCGAATACCCAACTATCTATACAAAATACCTAAATTTGGCATATTTTCTACCTTAGGGTTGCTTTTAACACGAGACACTTGCAAGTTACTCGAAATCTACTTGGATCAAAACTCGATTCAAAACTCGACTCGGTCAATACTCGGTCAAAGATCGACTCGAAATGCTAACAAGTCGAGTCGAGCTAGCTCAAACTCGAACTCATCTCGCATCATTTACACCCTATGCAAGGGTACCAAATTACCGTTTTAATGGTACCAAAGTATCATTTGAATAATACCAAAGTAACAGTGCAAGGGTACCAAATTACCCTTTTAATGGTACCAAAGTATCATTCGAATAATACCAAAAAAATAATGCAAGTGTACCAAATTACCCTTTTAATGGTACCAAAGTATCATTTCAAAAGCAACAATGCAAGGGTAGAGGTGTAAATGAGACGAGACAACTTGCGGGCTACTCGAGATCGACTCGGTCAAAGCTCGACTCGAGTGAGCTCGAATCGAACTTGAGTTCGACTCGAGATGTTGTCGAATCGAGTTAAGCAACTCGATACTCGGCTCGAAAACTCGTGAGAAGCTCGAATACCCAACTATCTATACAAAATACCTAAATTTGGCATATTTTCTACCTTAGGGTTGCTTTTAACACGAGACACTTGCAAGTTACTCGAAATCTACTGGATCAAAATTTGATTCGGTCAATAATCGGTCAAAGATCGACTCGAAATGCTAACAAGTCGAGTCGAGCTAGCTCAAACTCGAACTCATCTCGCATCATTTACACCCTATGCAAGGGTACCAAATTACCGTTTTAATGGTACCAAAGTATCGTTTGAATAATACCAAGTAATAACAGCAAGGGTACCAAATTACCCTTTTAATGGTACCAAAGTATCATTCGAATAATACCAAAAAAATAATGCAAGTGTACCAAATTACCCTTTTAATGGTACCAAAGTATCATTTCAAAAGCAACAATGCAAGGGTAGAGGTGTAAATGAGACGAGACAACTTGCGGGCTACTCGAGATCGACTCGGTCAAAGCTCGACTCGAGTGAGCTCGAATCGAACTTGAGTTCGACTCGAGATGTTGTCGAATCGAGTTAAGCAACTCGATACTCGGCTCGAAAACTCGTGAGAAGCTCGAATACCCAACTATCTATACAAAATACCTAAATTTGGCATATTTTCTACCTTAGGGTTGCTTTTAACACGAGACACTTGCAAGTTACTCGAAATCTACTGGATCAAAATTCGATTCGGTCAAAACTCGGTCAATACTCGGTCAAAGATCGACTCGAAATGCTAACAAGTCGAGTCGAGCTAGCTCAAACTCGAACTCATCTCGCATCATTTACACCCTATGCAAGGGTACCAAATTACCGTTTTAATGGTACCAAAGTATCATTTGAATAATACCAAAGTAACAGTGCAAGGGTACCAAATTACCCTTTTAATGGTACCAAAGTATCATTCGAATAATACCAAAAAAATAATGCAAGTGTACCAAATTACCCTTTTAATGGTACCAAAGTATCATTTCAAAAGCAACAATGCAAGGGTAGAGGTGTAAATGAGACGAGACAACTTGCGGGCTACTCGAGATCGACTCGGTCAAAGCTCGACTCGAGTGAGCTCGAATCGAACTTGAGTTCGACTCGAGATGTTGTCGAATCGAGTTAAGCAACTCGATACTCGGCTCGAAAACTCGTGAGAAGCTCGAATACCCAACTATCTATACAAAATACCTAAATTTGGCATATTTTCTACCTTAGGGTTGCTTTTAACACGAGACACTTGCAAGTTACTCGAAATCTACTGGATCAAAATTCGATTCGGTCAAAACTCGGTCAATACTCGGTCAAAGATCGACTCGAAATGCTAACAAGTCGAGTCGAGCTAGCTCAAACTCGAACTCATCTCGCATCATTTACACCCTATGCAAGGGTACCAAATTACCGTTTTAATGGTAGCAAAGTATCATTTGAATAATACCAAAGTAACAGTGCAAGGGTACCAAATTACCCTTTTAATGGTACCAAAGTATCATTCGAATAATACAAAAAAAATAATGCAAGTGTACCAAATTACCCTTTTAATGGTACCAAAGTATCATTTCAAAAGCAACAATGCAAGGGTAGAGGTGTAAATGAGACGAGACAACTTGCGGGCTACTCGAGATCGACTCGGTCAAAGCTCGACTCGAGTGAGCTCGAATCGAACTTGAGTTCGACTCGAGATGTTGTCGAATCGAGTTAAGCAACTCAATACTCGGCTCGAAAACTCGTGAGAAGCTCGAATACCCAACTATCTATACAAAATACCTAAATTTGGCATATTTTCTACCTTAGGGTTGCTTTTAACACGAGACACTTGCAAGTTACTCGAAATCAACTGGATCAAAATTCGATTCGGTCAAAACTCGGTCAATACTCGGTCAGAGATCGACTCGAAATGCTAACAAGTCGAGTCGAGCTAGCTCAAACTCGAACTCATCTCGCATCATTTACACCCTATGCAAGGGTACCAAATTACCGTTTTAATGGTACCAAAGTATCATTTGAATAATACCAAAGTAACAATGCAAGGGTACCAAATTACCCTTTTAATGGTACCAATGTATCGTTTGAATAATACCAAAGAAATAATGCAAGTGTACCAAATTACCCTTTTCGTGGTACCAAAGTATCATTTCAATGATACCAAAGTAACAATGCAAGGGTAGAGGTGTAAATGAGACGAGACGACTTGCGGGCAACTCGAGATCGACTCGGTCAAAGCTCGACTCGAGTGAGCTCGAATCGAACTTGAGTTCGACTCGAGATGTTGTCGAATCGAGTTAAGCAACTCGATACTCGGCTCGAAAACTCGTGAGAAGCTCGAATACCCAACTATCTATACAAAATACCTAAATTTGGCATATTTTCTACCTTAGGGTTGCTTTTAACACGAGACACTTGCAAGTTACTCGAAATCTACTGGATCAAAATTCGATTCGGTCAAAAACTCGGTCAATACTCGGTCAAAGATCGACTCGAAATGCTAACAAGTCGAGTCGAGCTAGCTCAAACTCGAACTCATCTCGCATCATTTACACCCTATGCAAGGGTACCAAATTACCGTTTTAATGGTACCAAAGTATCATTTGAATAATACCAAAGTAACAATGCAAGGGTACCAAATTACCCTTTTAATGGTACCAAAGTATCATTCGAATAATACCAAAAAAATAATGCAAGTGTACCAAATTACCCTTTTAATGGTACCAAAGTATCATTTCAAAAGCAACAATGCAAGGGTAGAGGTGTAAATGAGACGAGACAACTTGCGGGCTACTCGAGATCGACTCGGTCAAAGCTCGACTCGAGTGAGCTCGAATCGAACTTGAGTTCGACTCGAGATGTTGTCGAATCGAGTTAAGCAACTCGATACTCGGCTCGAAAACTCGTCAGAAGCTCGAATACCCAACTATCTATACAAAATACCTTAAATTTGGCATATTTTCTACCTTAGGGTTGCTTTTAACACGAGACACTTGCAAGTTACTCGAAATCTACTGGATCAAAATTCGACTCGGTCAAAACTCGGTCAATACTCGGTCAAAGATCGACTCGAAATGCTAACAAGTCGAGTCGAGCTAGCTCAAACTCGAACTCATCTCGCATCATTTACACCCTATGCAAGGGTACCAAATTACCGTTTTAATGGTACCAAAGTATCATTTGAATAATACCAAAGTAACAATGCAAGGGTACCAAATTACCCTTTTAATGGTACCAAAGTATCATTTGAATAATACCAAAGAAATAATGCAAGTGTACCAAATTACCCTTTTAATGGTACCAAAGTATCATTTCATGTACCAAAGCAACAATGCAAGGGGAGAGGTGTAAATGAGACGAGACGACTTGCGGGCTACTCGAGATCGACTCGGTCAAAGCTCGACTCGAGTGAGCTCGAATCGAACTTGAGTTCGACTCGAGATGTTGTCGAATCGAGTTAAGCAACTCGATACTCGGCTCGAAAACTCGTGAGAAGCTCGAATACCCAACTATCTATACAAAATACCTAAATTTGGCATATTTTCTACCTTAGGGTTGCTTTTAACACGAGACACTTGCAAGTTACTCGAAATCTACTGGATCAAAACTCGATCAAAACTCGACTCGGTCAATACTCGGTCAAAGATCGACTCGAAATGCTAACAAGTCGAGTCGAGCTAGCTCAAACTCGAACTCATCTCGCATCATTTACACCCTATGCAAGGGTACCAAATTACCGTTTTAATGGTACCAAAGTATCATTTGAATAATACCAAAGTAACAGTGCAAGGGTACCAAATTACCCTTTTAATGGTACCAAAGTATCATTCGAATAATACCAAAAAAATAATGCAAGTGTACCAAATTACCCTTTTAATGGTACCAAAGTATCATTTCAAAAGCAACAATGCAAGGGTAGAGGTGTAAATGAGACGAGACAACTTGCGGGCTACTCGAGATCGACTCGGTCAAAGCTCGACTCGAGTGAGCTCGAATCGAACTTGAGTTCGACTCGAGATGTTGTCGAATCGAGTTAAGCAACTCGATACTCGGCTCGAAAACTCGTGAGAAGCTCGAATACCCAACTATCTATACAAAATACCTAAATTTGGCATATTTTCTACCTTAGGGTTGCTTTTAACACGAGACACTTGCAAGTTACTCGAAATCTACTGGATCAAAATTCGATTCGGTCAAAACTCGGTCAATACTCGGTCAAAGATCGACTCGAAATGCTAACAAGTCGAGTCGAGCTAGCTCAAACTCGAACTCATCTCGCATCATTTACACCCTATGCAAGGGTACCAAATTACCGTTTTAATGGTACCAAAGTATCATTTGAATAATACCAAAGTAACAGTGCAAGGGTACCAAATTACCCTTTTAATGGTACCAAAGTATCATTCGAATAATACCAAAAAAATAATGCAAGTGTACCAAATTACCCTTTTAATGGTACCAAAGTATCATTTCAAAAGCAACAATGCAAGGGTAGAGGTGTAAATGAGACGAGACAACTTGCGGGCTCTCGAGATCGACTCGGTCAAAGCTCGACTCGAGTGAGCTCGAATCGAACTTGAGTTCGACTCGAGATGTTGTCGAATCGAGTTAAGCAACTCGATACTCGGCTCGAAAACTCGTCAGAAGCTCGAATACCCAACTATCTATACAAAATACCTAAATTTGGCATATTTTCTACCTTAGGGTTGCTTTTAACACGAGACACTTGCAAGTTACTCGAAATCTACTGGATCAAAATTCGACTCGGTCAAAACTCGGTCAATACTCGGTCAAAGATCGACTCGAAATGCTAACAAGTCGAGTCGAGCTAGCTCAAACTCGAACTCATCTCGCATCATTTACACCCTATGCAAGGGTACCAAATTACCATTTTAATGGTACCAAAGTATCATGTGAATAATACCAAAGTAACAATGCAAGGGTACCAAATTATCCTTTTAATGGTACCAAAGTATCGCTTGAACCAAAGAAATAATGCAAGTGTACCAAATTACCCTTTTAATGGTACCAAAGTATCATTTCAATGATACCAAAGAAACAATGCATGGGGAAATGTGTAAATTAGACGAGACGGCATGAGGGCTACTCGAGATCGACTCGGTCAAAGCTCGACTCCAGTGAGCTCGAATCGAACTTGAGTTCGACTCGAGATGTTGTCGAGTCGAGTTAAGCAACTCGATACTCGGCTCGAAAACTCGTGAGAAGCTCGAATACCCAACTATCTATACAAAATACCTAAATTTGGCATATTTTCTACCTTAGGGTTGCTTCTAACACGAGACACTTGTAAGTTACTCGAAACTACTCGATCAAACTCGATCAAAACTCGACTCGGTCAATACTCGGTCAAAGATCGCCTCGAAATGCTAACAAGTCGAGTCGAGCTAGCTCAAACTCGAACTCATCTCGCATCATTTACACCCTATGCAAGGGTACCAAATTACCGTTTGAATGGTACCAAAGTATCATTTGAATGCTACCAAAGTAACAATGCAAGGGTACCAAATTACCCTTTTAATGGTACCAATGTATCTTTTGAATAATAAAAAAGAAATAATGCAAGTGTACCAAATTACCCTTTTAGTGGTACCAAAGTATCATTTCAATGATACCAAAGTAACAATGCAAGGGTAGATGTGTAAATGAGACGAGACGACTTGCGGGCAACTCGAGATCGACTCGGTCAAAGCTCGACTCGAGTGAGCTCGAATCGAACTTGAGTTCGACTCGAGATGTTGTCGAATCGAGTTAAGCAACTCGATACTCGGCTCGAAAACTCGTGAGAAGCTCGAATACCCAACTATCTATACAAAATACCTAAATTTGGCATATTTTCTACCTTAGGGTTGCTTTTAACACGAGACACTTGCAAGTTACTCGAAATCTACTCGATCAAACTCGATCAAAACTCGACTCGGTCAATACTCGGTCAAAGATCGACTCGAAATGCTAACAAGTCGAGTCGAGCTAGCTCAAACTCGAACTCATCTCGCATCATTTACACCCTATACAAGGGTACCAAATTACCGTTTTAATGGTACCAAAGTATCGTTTGAATAATACCAAAGTAACAGTAAGGGTACCAAATTACCCTTTTAATGGTACCAAAGTATCATTTGAATAATACCAAAAAATAATGCAAGTGTACCAAATTACCCTTTTAATGGTACCAAAGTATCATTTCAATGTACCAAAGCAACAATGCAAGGGTAGAGGTGTAAATGAGACGAGACGGCTTGCGGGCAACTCGAGATCGACTCGGTCAAAGCTCGACTCGAGTGAGCTCGAATCGAACTTGAGTTCGACTCGAGATGTTGTCGAGTCGAGTTAAGCAACTCGATACTCGGCTCGAAAACTCGTGAGAAGCTCGAATACCCAACTATCTATACAAAATACCAAAATTTGGCATATTTTCTACCTTAGGGTTGCTTCTAACACGAGACACTTGTAAGTTACTCGAAACTACTCGATCAAACTCGATCAAAACTCGACTCGGTCAATACTCGGTCAAAGATCGCCTCGAAATGCTAACAAGTCGAGTCGAGCTAGCTCAAACTCGAACTCATCTCGCATCATTTACACCCTATGCAAGGGTACCAAATTACCGTTTGAATGGTACCAAAGTATCATTTGAATGCTACCAAAGTAACAATGCAAGGGTACCAAATTACCCTTTTAATGGTACCAATGTATCTTTTGAATAATAAAAAAGAAATAATGCAAGTGTACGAAATTACCCTTTTCGTGGTACCAAAGTATCATTTCAATGATACCAAAGTAACAATGCAAGGGTAGATGTGTAAATGAGACGAGACGACTTGCGGGCAACTCG
This sequence comes from Beta corolliflora, assembly GCA_947648045.1. NCBI lineage: Eukaryota > Viridiplantae > Streptophyta > Magnoliopsida > Caryophyllales > Amaranthaceae > Beta > Beta corolliflora. The sequence goes on from CANSZD010002889.1 coordinate 123,022, forward strand.
AGATCGACTCGGTCAAAGCTCGACTCGAGTGAGCTTGAATCGAACTTGAGTTCGACTCGAGATGTTGTCGAATCGAGTTAAGCAACTCCATAATCGGCTCGAAAACTCGTGAGAAGCTCGAATACCCAACTATCTACACAAAATACCTAAATTTGGCATATTTTCTACCTTAGGGTTGCTTTTAACACGAGACACTTGCAAGTTACTCGAAATCTACTCGATCAAACTCGATCAAAACTCGACTCGATCAATACTCGGTCAAAGATCGACTCGAAATGCTAACAAGTCGAGTCGAGCTAGCTCAAACTCGAACTCATCTCGCATCATTTACACCCTATACAAGGGTAACAAATTACCGTTTTAATGGTACCAAAGTATCATTTGAATAATGCCAAAGTAACAATGCAAGGGTACCAAATTACCCTTTTAATGGTACCAAAGTATCATTCGAATAATACAAAAAAAATAATGCAAGTGTACCAAATTACCCTTTTAATGGTACCAAAGTATCAATTCAAAAGCAACAATGCAAGGGTAGAGGTGTAAATGAGACGAGACAACTTGCGGGCTACTCGAGATCGACTCGTGGCCAAAGCTCGACTCGAGTGAGCTCGAATCGAACTTGAGTTCGACTCGAGATGTTGTCGAGTCGAGTTAAGCAACTCGATACTCGGCTCGAAAACTCGTGAGAAGCTCGAATACCCAACTATCTATACAAAATACCTAAATTTGGCATATTTTCTACCTTAGGGTTGCTTTTAACACGAGACACTTGTAAGTTACTCAAAACTACTCGGATCAAACTCGATCAAAACTCGACTCGGTCAATACTCGGTCAAAGATCGCCTCGAAATGCTAACAAGTCGAGTCGAGCTAGCTCAAACTCGAACTCATCTCGCATCATTTACACCCTATGCAAGGGTACCAAATTACCGTTTGAATGGTACCAAAGTATCATTTGAATGCTACCAAAGTAACAATGCAAGGGTACCAAATTACCCTTTTAATGGTACCAATGTATCTTTTGAATAATACAAAAGAAATAATGCAAGTGTACGAAATTACCCTTTTCGTGGTACCAAAGTATCATTTCAATGATACCAAAGTAACAATGCAAGGGTAGATGTGTAAATGAGACGAGACGACTTGCGGGCAACTCGAGATCGACTCGGTCAAAGCTCGACTCGAGTGAGCTCGAATCGAACTTGAGTTCGACTCGAGATGTTGTCGAATCGAGTTAAGCAACTCGATAATCGGCTCGAAAACTCGTGAGAAGCTCGAATACCCAACTATCTACACAAAATACCTAAATTTGGCATATTTTCTACCTTAGGGTTGCTTTTAACACGAGACACTTGCAAGTTACTCGAAATCTACTCGATCAAACTCGATCAAAACTCGACTCGTCAGTACTCGGTCAAAGATCGACTCGAAATGCTAACAAGTCGAGTCGAGCTAGCTCAAACTCGAACTCATCTCGCATCATTTACACCCTATGCAAGGGTACCAAATTTCCCTTTTAATGGTACCAAAGTATCGTTTGAATAATACCAAAGAAATAATGCAAGTGTACCAAATTACCCTTTTCGTGGTACCAAAGTATCATTTCAATGATACCAAAGTAACAATGCAAGGGTAGAAGTGTAAATGAGACGAGACGGCTTGCGGGCAACTCGAGATCGACTCGGTCAAAGCTCGACCCGAGTGAGCTCGAATCGAACTTGAGTTCGACTCGAGATGTTGTCGAGTCGAGTTAAGCAACTCGATACTCGGCTCGAAAACTCGTGAGAAGCTCGAATACCCAATTATCTATACAAAATACCTAAATTTGGCATATTTTCTACCTTAGGGTTGCTTTTAACACGAGACACTTGCAAGTTACTCGAAATCTACTCGATCAAACTCGATCAAAACTCGACTCGGTCAATACTCGGTCAAAGATCGACTCGAAATGCTAACAAGTCGAGTCGAGCTAGCTCAAACTCGAACTCATCTCGCATCATTTACACCCTATACAAGGGTACCAAATTACCGTTTTAATGGTACCAAAGTATCATTTGAATAATGCCAAAGTAACAATGCAAGGGTACCAAATTACCCTTTTAATGGTACCAAAGTATCATTCGAATAATACAAAAAAATAATGCAAGTGTACCAAATTACCCTTTTAATGGTACCAAAGTATCATTTCAAAAGCAACAATGCAAGGGTAGAGGTGTAAATGAGACGAGACAACTTGCCGGGCTACTCGAGATCGACTCGGTCAAAGCTCGACTCCAGTGAGCTCGAATCGAACTTGAGTTCGACTCGAGATGTTGTCGAGTCGAGTTAAGCAACTCGATACTCGGCTCGAAAACTCGTGAGAAGCTCAAATACCCAACTATCTATACAAAATACCTAAATTTGGCATATTTTCTACCTTAGGGTTGCTTTTAACACGAGACACTTGTAAGTTACTCAAAACTACTCGATCTCGATCAAAACTCGACTCGGTCAATACTCGGTCAAAGATCGCCTCGAAATGCTAACAAGTCGAGTCGAGCTAGCTCAAACTCGAACTCATCTCGCATCATTTACACCCTATGCAAGGGTACCAAATTACCGTTTTAATGGTACCAAAGTATCATTTGAATAATACCAAAGTAACAATGCAAGGGTACCAAATTACCCTTTTAATGGTACCAATGTATCTTTTGAATAATAAAAAGAAATAATGCAAGTGTACGAAATTACCCTTTTCGTGGAACCAAAGTATCATTTCAATGATACCAAAGTAACAATGCAAGGGTAGAAGTGTAAATGAGACGAGACGACTTGCGGGCAACTCGAGATCGACTCGGTCAAAGCTCGACTCGAGTGAGCTCGAATCGAACTTGAGTTCGACTCGAGATGTTGTCGAGTCGAGTTAAGCAACTCGATACTCGGCTCGAAAACTCGTGAGAAGCTCAAATACCCAACTATCTATACAAAATACCTAAATTTGGCATATTTTCTACCTTAGGGTTGCTTTTAACACGAGACACTTGCAAGTTACTCGAAATCTACTCGATCAAACTCGATCAAAACTCGACTCGGTCAATACTCGGTCAAAGATCGACTCGAAATGCTAACAAGTCGAGTCGAGCTAGCTCAAACTCGAACTCATCTCGCATCATTTACACCCTATACAAGGGTAACAAATTACCGTTTTAATGGTACCAAAGTATCATTTGAATAATGCCAAAGTAACAATGCACGGGTACCAAATTACCCTTTTAATGGTACCAAAGTATCATTCGAATAATACAAAAAAAATAATGCAAGTGTACCAAATTACCGTTTTAATGGTACCAAAGTATCATTTCAAAAGCAACAATGCAAGGGTAGAGGTGTAAATGAGACGAGACAACTTGCGGGCTACTCGAGATCGACTCGGTCAAAGCTCGACTCCAGTGAGCTCGAATCGAACTTGAGTTCGACTCGAGATGTTGTCGAATCGAGTTAAGCAACTCGATACTCGGCTCGAAAACTCGTGAGAAGCTCAAATACCCAACTATCTATACAAAATACCTAAATTTGGCATATTTTCTACCTTAGGGTTGCTTTTAACACGAGACACTTGCAAGTTACTCGAAATCTACTCGATCAAACTCGATCAAAACTCGACTCGGTCAATACTCGGTCAAAGATCGACTCGAAATGCTAACAAGTCGAGTCGAGCTAGCTCAAACTCGAACTCATCTCGCATCATTTACACCCTATACAAGGGTAACAAATTACCGTTTTAATGGTACCAAAGTATCATTTGAATAATGCCAAAGTAACAATGCAAGGGTACCAAATTACCCTTTTAATGGTACCAAAGTATCATTCGAATAATACCAAAAAAATAATGCAAGTGTACCAAATTACCCTTTTAATGGTACCAAAGTATCATTTCAAAAGCAACAATGCAAGGGTAGAGGTGTAAATGAGACGAGACAACTTGCGGGCTACTCGAGATCGACTCGGTCAAAGCTCGACTCCAGTGAGCTCGAATCGAACTTGAGTTCGACTCGAGATGTTGTCGAATCGAGTTAAGCAACTCGATACTCGGCTCGAAAACTCGTGAGAAGCTCAAATACCCAACTATCTATACAAAATACCTAAATTTGGCATATTTTCTACCTTAGGGTTGCTTTTAACACGAGACACTTGCAAGTTACTCGAAATCTACTCGATCAAACTCGATCAAAACTCGACTCGGTCAATACTCGGTCAAAGATCGACTCGAAATGCTAACAAGTCGAGTCGAGCTAGCTCAAACTCGAACTCATCTCGCATCATTTACACCCTATGCAAGGGTACCAAATTACCGTTTGAATGGTACCAAAGTATCATTTGAATAATACCAAAGTAACAATGCAAGGGTACCAAATTACCCTTTTAATGGTACCAATGTATCTTTTGAATAATAAAAAAGAAATAATGCAAGTGTACCAAATTACCCTTTTCGTGGTACCAAAGTATCATTTCAATGATACCAAAGTAACAATGCAAGGGTAGAGGTGTAAATGAGACGAGACGACTTGCGGGCAACTCGAGATCGACTCGGTCAAAGCTCGACTCGAGTGAGCTCGAATCGAACTTGAGTTCGACTCGAGATGTTGTCGAATCGAGTTAAGCAACTCGATACTCGGCTCGAAAACTCGTGAGAAGCTCGAATACCCAACTATCTACACAAAATACCTAAATTTGGCATATTTTCTACCTTAGGGTTGCTTTTAACACGAGACACTTGCAAGTTACTCGAAATCTACTCGATCAAACTCGATCAAAACTCGACTCGATCAATACTCGGTCAAAGATCGACTCGAAATGCTAACAAGTCGAGTCGAGCTAGCTCAAACTCGAACTCATCTCGCATCATTTACACCCTATACAAGGGTACCAAATTACCTTTTAATGGTAAGTATATTTGAATAATGCTAAAGGTACCAATTACCCTTTTAATGGTACCAAAGTATCGTTTGAATAATACCAAAGAAATAATGCAAGTGTACCAAATTACCCTTTTAATGGTACCAAAGTATCATTTCAATGATACCAAAGTAACAATGCAAGGGTAGAAGTGTAAATGAGACGAGACGGCTTGCGGGCTACTCGAGATCGACTCGTTCAAAGCTCGACTCGAGTGAGCTCGAATCGAACTTGAGTTCGACTCGAGATGTTGTCGAGTCGAGTTAAGCAACTCGATACTCGGCTCGAAAACTCGTGAGAAGCTCGAATACCCAACTATCTATACAAAATACCTAAATTTGGCATATTTTCTACCTTAGGGTTGCTTTTAACACGAGACACTTGCAAGTTACTCGAAATCTACTCGATCAAACTCGATCAAAACTCGACTCGGTCAATACTCGGTCAAAGATCGACTCGAAATGCTAACAAGTCGAGTCGAGCTAGCTCAAACTCGAACTCATCTCGCATCATTTACACCCTATACAAGGGTACCAAATTACCGTTTTAATGGTACCAAAGTATCATTTGAATAATACCAAAGTAACAATGCAAGGGTACCAAATTACCCTTTTAATGGTACCAAAGTATCATTTGAATAATACAAAAAAATAATGCAAGTGTACCAAATTACCCTTTTAATGGTACCAAAGTATCATTTCAAAAGCAACAATGCAAGGGTAGAGGTGTAAATGAGACGAGACAACTTGCGGGCTACTCGAGATCGACTCGGTCAAAGCTCGACTCGAGTGAGCTCGAATCGAACTTGAGTTCGACTCGAGATGTTGTCGAATCGAGTTATGCAACTCGATACTCGGCTCGAAAACTCGTCAGAAGCTCGAATACCCAACTATCTATACAAAATACCTTAAATTTGGCATATTTTCTACCTTAGGGTTGCTTTTAACACGAGACACTTGCAAGTTACTCGAAATCTACTCGATCAAACTCGATCAAAACTCGACTCGGTCAATACTCGGTCAAAGATCGACTCGAAATGCAAACAAGTCGAGTCGAGCTAGCTCAAACCCGAACTCATCTCGCATCATTTACACCCTATACAAGGGTACCAAATTACCGTTTTAATGGTACCAAAGTATCATTTGAATAATACCAAAGTAACAATGCAAGGGTACCAAATTACCCTTTTAATGGTACCAAAGTATCATTTGAATAATACCAAAAAAATAATGCAAGTGTACCAAATTACCCTTTTAATGGTACCAAAGTATCATTTCAATGATACCAAAGTAACAATGCAAGGGTAGATGTGTAAATGAGACGAGACGACTTGCGGGCTACTCGAGATCGACTCGGTCAAAGCTCGACTCGAGTGAGCTCGAATCGAACTTGAGTTCGACTCGAGATGTTGTCGAATCGAGTTAAGCAACTCGATACTCGGCTCGAAAACTCGTCAGAAGCTCGAATACCCAACTATCTATACAAAATACCTAAATTTGGCATATTTTCTACCTTAGGGTTGCTTTTAACACGAGACACTTGCAAGTTACTCGAAATCTACTCGATCAAACTCGATCAAAACTCGACTCGGTCAATACTCGGTCAAAGATCGACTCGAAATGCTAACAAGTCGAGTCGAGCTAGCTCAAACTCGAACTCATCTCGCATCATTTACACCCTATACAAGGGTAACAAATTACCGTTTTAATGGTACCAAAGTATCATTTGAATAATACCAAAGTAACAATGCAAGGGTACCAAATTACCCTTTTAATGGTACCAAAGTATCATTCGAATAATACCAAAAAAATAATGCAAGTGTACCAAATTACCCTTTTAATGGTACCAAAGTATCATTTTACAAAAGCAACAATGCAAGGGTAGAGGTGTAAATGAGACGAGACAGCTTGCGGGCTACTCGAGATCGACTCGGTCAAAGCTCGACTCGAGTGAGCTCGAATCGAACTTGAGTTCGACTCGAGATGTTGTCGAGTCGAGTTAAGCAACTCGATACTCGGCTCGAAAACTCGTGAAAAGCTCAAATACCCAACTATCTATACAAAATACCTAAATTTGGCATATTTTCTACCTTAGGGTTGCTTCTAACACGAGACACTTGTAAGTTACTCGAAACTACTCGATCAAACTCGATCAAAACTCGACTCGGTCAATACTCGGTCAAAGATCGCCTCGAAATGCTAACAAGTCGAGTCGAGCTAGCTCAAACTCGACCTCATCTCGCATCATTTACACCCTATGCAAGGGTACCAAATTACCGTTTGAATGGTACCAAAGTATCATTTGAATGCTACCAAAGTAACAATGCAAGGGTACCAAATTACCCTTTTAATGGTACCAAAGTATCTTTTGAATAATACCAAAGAAATAATGCAAGTGTACCAAATTACCCTTTTCGTGGTACCAAAGTATCATTTCAATGATACCAAAGTAACAATGCAAGGGTAGATGTGTAAATGAGACGAGACGACTTGCGGGCAACTCGAGATCGACTCGGTCAAAGCTCGACTCGAGTGAGCTCGAATCGAACTTGAGTTCGACTCGAGATGTTGTCGAATCGAGTTAAGCAACTCCGATAATCGGCTCGAAAACTCGTGAGAAGCTCGAATACCCAACTATCTACACAAAATACCTAAATTTGGCATATTTTCTACCTTAGGGTTGCTTTTAACACGAGACACTTGCAAGTTACTCGAAATCTACTCGATCAAACTCGATCAAAACTCGACTCGATCAATACTCGGTCAAAGATCGACTCGAAATGCTAACAAGTCGAGTCGAGCTAGCTCAAACTCGAACTCATCTCGCATCATTTACACCCTATACAAGGGTACCAAATTTCCCTTTTAATGGTACCAATGTATCGTTTGAATAATACCAAAGAAATAATGCAAGTGTACCAAATTACCCTTTTCGTGGTACCAAAGTATCATTTCAATGATACCAAAGTAACAATGCAAGGGTAGAAGTGTAAATGAGACGAGACGGCTTGCGGGCAACTCGAGATCGGCTCGTTCAAAGCTCGACCCGAGTGAGCTCGAATCGAACTTGAGTTCGACTCGAGATGTTGTCGAGTCGAGTTAAGCAACTCGATACTCGGCTCGAAAACTCGTGAAAAGCTCAAATACCCAACTATCTATACAAAATACCTAAATTTGGCATATTTTCTACCTTAGGGTTGCTTCTAACACGAGACACTTGTAAGTTACTCAAAACTACTCGATCAAACTCGATCAAAACTCGACTCGGTCAATACTCGGTCAAAGATCGCCTCGAAATGCTAACAAGTCGAGTCGAGCTAGCTCAAACTCGACCTCATCTCGCATCATTTACACCCTATGCAAGGGTACCAAATTACCGTTTGAATGGTACCAAAGTATCATTTGAATGCTACCAAAGTAACAATGCAAGGGTACCAAATTACCCTTTTAATGGTACCAAAGTATCATTCGAATAATACAAAAAAATAATGCAAGTGTACCAAATTACCCTTTTAATGGTACCAAAGTATCATTTCAAAAGCAACAATGCAAGGGTAGAGGTGTAAATGAGACGAGACAACTTGCGGGCTACTCGAGATCGACTCGGTCAAAGCTCGACTCCAGTGAGCTCGAATCGAACTTGAGTTCGACTCGAGATGTTGTCGAGTCGAGTTAAGCAACTCGATACTCGGCTCGAAAACTCGTGAAAAGCTCAAATACCCAACTATCTATACAAAATACCTAAATTTGGCATATTTTCTACCTTAGGGTTGCTTCTAACACGAGACACTTGTAAGTTACTCAAAACTACTCGATCAAACTCGATCAAAACTCGACTCGGTCAATACTCGGTCAAAGATCGCCTCGAAATGCTAACAAGTCGAGTCGAGCTAGCTCAAACTCGACCTCATCTCGCATCATTTACACCCTATGCAAGGGTACCAAATTACCGTTTGAATGGTACCAAAGTATCATTTGAATGCTACCAAAGTAACAATGCAAGGGTACCAAATTACCCTTTTAATGGTACCAATGTATCTTTTGAATAATAAAAAAGAAATAATGCAAGTGTACGAAATTACCCTTTTCGTGGTACCAAAGTATCATTTCAATGATACCAAAGTAACAATGCAAGGGTAGATGTGTAAATGAGACGAGACGACTTGCGGGCAACTCGAGATCGACTCGGTCAAAGCTCGACTCGAGTGAGCTCGAATCGAACTTGAGTTCGACTCGAGATGTTGTCGAATCGAGTTAAGCAACTCGATAATCGGCTCGAAAACTCGTGAGAAGCTCGAATACCCAACTATCTACACAAAATACCTAAATTTGGCATATTTTCTACCTTAGGGTTGCTTTTAACACGAGACACTTGCAAGTTACTCGAAATCTACTCGATCAAACTCGATCAAAACTCGACTCGATCAATACTCGGTCAAAGATCGACTCGAAATGCTAACAAGTCGAGTCGAGCTAGCTCAAACTCGAACTCATCTCGCATCATTTACACCCTATACAAGGGTACCAAATTTCCCTTTTAATGGTACCAATGTATCGTTTGAATAATACCAAAGAAATAATGCAAGTGTACCAAATTACCCTTTTAGTGGTACCAAAGTATCATTTCAATGAAACCAAAGTAACAATGCAAGGGTAGAAGTGTAAATGAGACGAGACGGCTTGCGGGCAACTCGAGATCGACTCGTTCAAAGCTCGACTCGAGTGAGCTCGAATCGAACTTGAGTTCGACTCGAGATGTTGTCGAGTCGAGTTAAGCAACTCGATATTCGGCTCGAAAACTCGTGAGAAGCTCAAATACCCAATTATCTATACAAAATACCTAAATTTGGCATATTTTCTACCTTAGGGTTGCTTTTAACACGAGACACCTGCAAGTTACTCGAAATCTACTCGATCAAACTCGATCAAAACTCGACTCGGTCAATACTCGGTCAAAGATCGACTCGAAATGCTAACAAGTCGAGTCGAGCTAGCTCAAACTCGAACTCATCTCGCATCATTTACACCCTATACAAGGGTAACAAATTACCGTTTTAATGGTACCAAAGTATCATTTGAATAATGCCAAAGTAACAATGCAAGGGTACCAAATTACCCTTTTAATGGTACCAAAGTATCATTCGAATAATACCAAAAAATAATGCAAGTGTACCAAATTACCCTTTTAATGGTACCAAAGATTTCATTTCAAAAGCAACAATGCAAGGGTAGAGGTGTAAATGAGACGAGACAACTTGCGGGCTACTCGAGATCGACTCGGTCAAAGCTCGACTCCCAGTGAGCTCGAATCGAACTTGAGTTCGACTCGAGATGTTGTCGAGTCGAGTTAAGCAACTCGATACTCGGCTCGAAAACTCGTGAAAAGCTCAAATACCCAACTATCTATACAAAATACCTAAATTTGGCATATTTTCTACCTTAGGGTTGCTTCTAACACGAGACACTTGTAAGTTACTCAAAACTACTCGATCAAACTCGATCAAAACTCGACTCGGTCAATACTCGGTCAAAGATCGCCTCGAAATGCTAACAAGTCGAGTCGAGCTAGCTCAAACTCGACCTCATCTCGCATCATTTACACCCTATGCAAGGGTACCAAATTACCGTTTGAATGGTACCAAAGTATCATTTGAATGCTACCAAAGTAACAATGCAAGGGTACCAAATTACCCTTTTAATGGTACCAATGTATCTTTTGAATAATAAAAAAGAAATAATGCAAGTGTACGAAATTACCCTTTTCGTGGTACCAAAGTATCATTTCAATGATACCAAAGTAACAATGCAAGGGTAGATGTGTAAATGAGACGAGACGACTTGCGGGCAACTCGAGATCGACTCGGTCAAAGCTCGACTCGAGTGAGCTCGAATCGAACTTGAGTTCGACTCGAGATGTTGTCGAATCGAGTTAAGCAACTCGATAATCGGCTCGAAAACTCGTGAGAAGCTCGAATACCCAACTATCTACACAAAATACCTAAATTTGGCATATTTTCTACCTTAGGGTTGCTTTTAACACGAGACACTTGCAAGTTACTCGAAATCTACTCGATCAAACTCGATCAAAACTCGACTCGATCAATACTCGGTCAAAGATCGACTCGAAATGCTAACAAGTCGAGTCGAGCTAGCTCAAACTCGAACTCATCTCGCATCATTTACACCCTATACAAGGGTACCAAATTTCCCTTTTAATGGTACCAATGTATCGTTTGAATAATACCAAAGAAATAATGCAAGTGTACCAAATTATCCTTTTCGTGGTACCAAAGTATCATTTCAATGATACCAAAGTAACAATGCAAGGGTAGAAGTGTAAATGAGACGAGACGGCTTGCGGGCAACTCGAGATCGACTCGTTCAAAGCTCGACCCGAGTGAGCTCGAATCGAACTTGAGTTCGACTCGAGATGTTGTCGAGTCGAGTTAAGCAACTCGATATTCGGTTCGAAAACTCGTGAGAAGCTCGAATACCCAATTATCTATACAAAATACCTAAATTTGGCATATTTTCTACCTTAGGGTTGCTTTTAACACGAGACACTTGCAAGTTACTCGAAATCTACTCGATCAAACTCGATCAAAACTCGACTCGGTCAATACTCGGTCAAAGATCGACTCGAAATGCTAACAAGTCGAGTCGAGCTAGCTCAAACTCGAACTCATCTCGCATCATTTACACCCTATACAAGGGTAACAAATTACCGTTTTAATGGTACCAAAGTATCATTTGAATAATGCCAAAGTAACAATGCAAGGGTACCAAATTACCCTTTTAATGGTACCAAAGTATCATTCGAATAATACAAAAAAAATAATGCAAGTGTACCAAATTACCCTTTTAATGGTACCAAAGTATCATTTCAAAAGCAACAATGCAAGGGTAGAGGTGTAAATGAGACGAGACAACTTGCGGGCTACTCGAGATCGACTCGGTCAAAGCTCGACTCGAGTGAGCTCGAATCGAACTTGAGTTCGACTCGAGATGTTGTCGAGTCGAGTTAAGCAACTCGATACTCGGCTCGAAAACTCGTGAAAAGCTCAAATACCCAACTATCTATACAAAATACCTAAATTTGGCATATTTTCTACCTTAGGGTTGCTTCTAACACGAGACACTTGTAAGTTACTCAAAACTACTCGATCAAACTCGATCAAAACTCGACTCGGTCAATACTCGGTCAAAGATCGCCTCGAAATGCTAACAAGTCGAGTCGAGCTAGCTCAAACTCGACCTCATCTCGCATCATTTACACCCTATGCAAGGGTACCAAATTACCGTTTGAATGGTACCAAAGTATCATTTGAATGCTACCAAAGTAACAATGCAAGGGTACCAAATTACCCTTTTAATGGTACCAATGTATCTTTTGAATAATAAAAAAGAAATAATGCAAGTGTACGAAATTACCCTTTTCGTGGTACCAAAGTATCATTTCAATGATACCAAAGTAACAATGCAAGGGTAGATGTGTAAATGAGACGAGACGACTTGCGGGCAACTCGAGATCGACTCGGTCAAAGCTCGACTCGAGTGAGCTCGAATCGAACTTGAGTTCGACTCGAGATGTTGTCGAATCGAGTTAAGCAACTCGATAATCGGCTCGAAAACTCGTGAGAAGCTCGAATACCCAACTATCTACACAAAATACCTAAATTTGGCATATTTTCTACCTTAGGGTTGCTTTTAACACGAGACACTTGCAAGTTACTCGAAATCTACTCGATCAAACTCGATCAAAACTCGACTCGATCAATACTCGGTCAAAGATCGACTCGAAATGCTAACAAGTCGAGTCGAGCTAGCTCAAACTCGAACTCATCTCGCATCATTTACACCCTATACAAGGGTACCAAATTACCCTTTTAATGGTACCAATGTATCGTTTGAATAATACCAAAGAAATAATGCAAGTGTACCAAATTATCCTTTTCGTGGTACCAAAGTATCATTTCAATGAAACCAAAGTAACAATGCAAGGGTAGAAGTGTAAATGAGACGAGACGGCTTGCGGGCAACTCGAGATCGACTCGTTCAAAGCTCGACCCGAGTGAGCTCGAATCGAACTTGAGTTCGACTCGAGATGTTGTCGAGTCGAGTTAAGCAACTCGATATTCGGTTCGAAAACTCGTGAGAAGCTCGAATACCCAATTATCTATACAAAATACCTAAATTTGGCATATTTTCTACCTTAGGGTTGCTTTTAACACGAGACACTTGCAAGTTACTCGAAATCTACTCGATCAAACTCGATCAAAACTCGACTCGGTCAATACTCGGTCAAAGATCGACTCGAAATGCTAACAAGTCGAGTCGAGCTAGCTCAAACTCGAACTCATCTCGCATCATTTACACCCTATACAAGGGTAACAAATTACCGTTTTAATGGTACCAAAGTATCATTTGAATAATGCCAAAGTAACAATGCAAGGGTACCAAATTACCCTTTTAATGGTACCAAAGTATCATTCGAATAATACAAAAAAAATAATGCAAGTGTACCAAATTACCCTTTTAATGGTACCAAAGTATCATTTCAAAAGCAACAATGCAAGGGTAGAGGTGTAAATGAGACGAGACAACTTGCGGGCTACTCGAGATCGACTCGGTCAAAGCTCGACTCCAGTGAGCTCGAATCGAACTTGAGTTCGACTCGAGATGTTGTCGAGTCGAGTTAAGCAACTCGATACTCGGCTCGAAAACTCGTGAAAAGCTCAAATACCCAACTATCTATACAAAATACCTAAATTTGGCATATTTTCTACCTTAGGGTTGCTTCTAACACGAGACACTTGTAAGTTACTCAAAACTACTCGATCAAACTCGATCAAAACTCGACTCGGTCAATACTCGGTCAAAGATCGACTCGAAATGCTAACAAGTCGAGTCGAGCTAGCTCAAACTCGACCTCATCTCGCATCATTTACACCCTATGCAAGGGTACCAAATTACCGTTTTAATGGTACCAAAGTATCATTTGAATGCTACCAAAGTAACAATGCAAGGGTACCAAATTACCCTTTTAATGGTACCAATGTATCTTTTGAATAATAAAAAAGAAATAATGCAAGTGTACGAAATTACCCTTTTCGTGGTACCAAAGTATCATTTCAATGATACCAAAGTAACAATGCAAGGGTAGATGTGTAAATGAGACGAGACGACTTGCGGGCAACTCGAGATCGACTCGGTCAAAGCTCGACTCGAGTGAGCTCGAATCGAACTTGAGTTCGACTCGAGATGTTGTCGAATCGAGTTAAGCAACTCGATAATCGGCTCGAAAACTCGTGAGAAGCTCGAATACCCAACTATCTATACAAAATACCTAAATTTGGCATATTTTCTACCTTAGGGTTGCTTTTAACACGAGACACTTGCAAGTTACTCGAAATCTACTCGATCAAACTCGATCAAAACTCGACTCGGTCAATACTCGGTCAAAGATCGACTCGAAATGCTAACAAGTCGAGTCGAGCTAGCTCAAACTCGAACTCATCTCGCATCATTTACACCCTATACAAGGGTACCAAATTACCGTTTTAATGGTACCAATGTATCGTTTGAATAATACCAAAGAAATAATAATGCAAGTGTACCAAATTATCCTTTTCGTGGTACCAAAGTATCATTTCAATGATACCAAAGTAACAATGCAAGGGTAGAAGTGTAAATGAGACGAGACGGCTTGCGGGCAACTCGAGATCGACTCGTTCAAAGCTCGACCCGAGTGAGCTCGAATCGAACTTGAGTTCGACTCGAGATGTTGTCGAGTCGAGTTAAGCAACTCGATATTCGGTTCGAAAACTCGTGAGAAGCTCGAATACCCAATTATCTATACAAAATACCTAAATTTGGCATATTTTCTACCTTAGGGTTGCTTTTAACACGAGACACTTGCAAGTTACTCGAAATCTACTCGATCAAACTCGATCAAAACTCGACTCGGTCAATACTCGGTCAAAGATCGACTCGAAATGCTAACAAGTCGAGTCGAGCTAGCTCAAACTCGAACTCATCTCGCATCATTTACACCCTATACAAGGGTAACAAATTACCGTTTTAATGGTACCAAAGTATCATTTGAATAATGCCAAAGTAACAATGCAAGGGTACCAAATTACCCTTTTAATGGTACCAAAGTATCATTCGAATAATACAAAAAAAATAATGCAAGTGTACCAAATTACCCTTTTAATGGTACCAAAGTATCATTTCAAACAAAGCAACAATGCAAGGGTAGAGGTGTAAATGAGACGAGACAACTTGCGGGCTACTCGAGATCGACTCGGTCAAAGCTCGACTCCGAGTGAGCTCGAATCGAACTTGAGTTCGACTCGAGATGTTGTCGAGTCGAGTTAAGCAACTCGATACTCGGCTCGAAAACTCGTGAAAAGCTCAAATACCCAACTATCTATACAAAATACCTAAATTTGGCATATTTTCTACCTTAGGGTTGCTTCTAACACGAGACACTTGTAAGTTACTCAAAATCTACTCGATCAAACTCGATCAAAACTCGACTCGGTCAATACTCGGTCAAAGATCGCCTCGAAATGCTAACAAGTCGAGTCGAGCTAGCTCAAACTCGAACTCATCTCGCATCATTTACACCCTATGCAAGGGTACCAAATTACCGTTTGAATGGTACCAAAGTATCATTTGAATGCTACCAAAGTAACAATGCAAGGGTACCAAATTACCCTTTTAATGGTACCAATGTATCTTTTGAATAATAAAAAAGAAATAATGCAAGTGTACGAAATTACCCTTTTCGTGGTACCAAAGTATCATTTCAATGATACCAAAGTAACAATGCAAGGGTAGAGGTGTAAATGAGACGAGACGACTTGCGGGCTACTCGAGATCGACTCGGTCAAAGCTCGACTCGAGTGAGCTCGAATCGAACTTGAGTTCGACTCGAGATGTTGTCGAATCGAGTTAAGCAACTCGATAATCGGCTCGAAAACTCGTGAGAAGCTCGAATACCCAACTATCTACACAAAATACCTAAATTTGGCATATTTTCTACCTTAGGGTTGCTTTTAACACGAGACACTTGCAAGTTACTCGAAATCTACTCGATCAAACTCGATCAAAACTCGACTCGATCAATACTCGGTCAAAGATCGACTCGAAATGCTAACAAGTCGAGTCGAGCTAGCTCAAACTCGAACTCATCTCGCATCATTTACACCCTATACAAGGGTACCAAATTTCCCTTTTAATGGTACCAATGTATCGTTTGAATAATACCAAAGAAATAATGCAAGTGTACCAAATTACCCTTTTCGTGGTACCAAAGTATCATTTCAATGATACCAAAGTAACAATGCAAGGGTAGAAGTGTAAATGAGACGAGACGGCTTGCAGGGCAACTCGAGATCGACTCGTTCAAAGCTCGACCCGAGTGAGCTCGAATCGAACTTGAGTTCGACTCGAGATGTTGTCGAGTCGAGTTAAGCAACTCGATATTCGGTTCGAAAACTCGTGAGAAGCTCGAATACCCAATTATCTATACAAAATACCTAAATTTGGCATATTTTCTACCTTAGGGTTGCTTTTAACACGAGACACTTGCAAGTTACTCGAAATCTACTCGATCAAACTCCATCAAAACTCGACTCCGTCAATACTCGGTCAAAGATCGACTCGAAATGCTAACAAGTCGAGTCGAGCTAGCTCAAACTCGAACTCATCTCGCATCATTTACACCCTATACAAGGGTAACAAATTACCGTTTTAATGGTACCAAAGTATCATTTGAATAATGCCAAAGTAACAATGCAAGGGTACCAAATTACCCTTTTAATGGTACCAAAGTATCATTCGAATAATACAAAAAAAATAATGCAAGTGTACCAAATTACCCTTTTAATGGTACCAAAGTATCATTTCAATGATACCAAAGCAACAATGCAAGGGGTAGAGGTGTAAATGAGACGAGACGACTTGCGGGCTACTCGAGATCGACTCGGCCAAAGCTCGACTCCGAGTGAGCTCGAATCGAACTTGAGTTCGACTCGAGATGTTGTCGAATCGAGTTAAGCAACTCGATACTCGGCTCGAAAACTCGTGAGAAGCTCGAATACCCAACTATCTATACAAAATACCTAAATTTGGCATATTTTCTATCTTAGGGTTGCTTTTAACACGAGACACTTGCAAGTTACTCGAAATCTACTGGATCAAAATTCGATTCGGTCAATACTCGGTCAAAGATCGACTCGAAATGCTAAAAAGTCGAGTCGAGCTAGCTAAAACTCGAACTCATCTCGCATCATTTACACCCTATGCAACGGTACCAAATTACCGTTTTAATGATACCAAAGTATCGTTTGAATAATA